>JAEQML010080969.1:0-11391 GCA_016904865.1 Pissodes strobi | reverse complement strand
CAAAGACCTTATTGTGCATTGGACCAAAAAATAAGTATTTTTTCCTCTATACGATGGTCCCAATATCTCGATTTTTGATGATAGTGTCCTTTTGTGGAGTCTAATTTTGTATTACCACCGGAATAAGGGTTATCTTATCATGTACTTTCATCCCTGAAAAAATCAGCTTGTGACACCATACTATATACGCAAGAATTGCAAATTATCACTAAATTAAGCTACAAAGTGCGGATCTAAATAGCGCACGGATGATCCTTGACTTCTCGTGATTTTACGAACATTCCCGACCGTTTTGCATGACGGAAATGCATTTAACAAGAGCGCCGAACAGTAGCGCACGGCAGATTTAGACTAGTTGTGGTTACACGGAGGCCGGCGTTGGACGCTCTGCGTTTTGATTGTCGCCGTCGTGCCTCGATTTCGCTCTGACCGTGACTTGTTAGCATGTTACCCAACAAATCCATCACATTGTTTTTAAAATTGAAAAACAATGTGTAGTTAATATGGTCATTGTTTGGGTATACTCGGTAACTAGCTATTCTGCATTTGAATGCACTCTGAATTAGCTGGACATTGGGGGAAAATGGAATAACTGAATTATTTCTGTGTTGGAGTGTTCTTTCGTGTCGAACAATCTGATTTGTTGGAATGTTTACATTACATGATGTGCAAGTGTTCATACTCAATGTCGAGGTGCCCGAATCTACTGTTGCACGTTTGGCAGCTGGTCCCTTTCCTACGTTTTTCATTGGACATGACTCCATTTGATGGCGACGCATGTTGTAAGTACGCGTAAATGCTTTACCGCACTTTTCACACTGGTAAAACATTATGGTATGTAATAAGATTCTTAAATCAAAATATACCTTGCTTACTAGACAACAAGACAACAACTGTTCTCTGTATTATTAAACCTTTTATATCCACCACCACAATATATTTCTGAAGGTGATGTGACGTCACACTAAAAGTTCCAAGGCAAGCTCAAAGTCATTCGAGGTCAATTGTGTGATCTTCAAATATCAGCAAGGAAAATCGAGGTTGATGTCGTTATAAATTATCTCAAGGGGTACAAAGTCAAGTTGCATGTCCTTAACTGACTTTCAAACATCGTGAACAATAACCCTCTGCAAACAGTCCCAAGAGCGTTCACTTGGTGTAATCACAAGGTCATACGCGCGAACTTCAACAACACACTCAAGGTCAAATTAGCTCAGTCATTCACTGATGAATACAGCACAAAGCAGTCCCAAGGACGTTCAAAGTCGTACACGCTTGGAGCAATCCCAAGACCATATGCGCGACCTTCAACAAGAAAGTCAAGGTCATTCAAGATCAAATGTCTAGAGCATTCAAGGTCAAATTAGCTCAATGTCAATCAAGGTTCAATACACCCGAGGCCAAGTGGGGGTCTATCCCAGTGGCACCGGTGGGGGTGCCGGGGCAAAAAAGTGGAGGGGGAGAATTCAGTCTGTCTATAGCTCTCTACTAGTACTTGTAGGCTGTACTTGCTGTTTTCTACCTACAGCTCTTTCGCATCTTCTGTCGAACCAGGGCTTTCCTTTTGATGGTAACTTCCATTCCTGAGAAGATTACTTGCGTGATCTCTTCGCAGCAGACTGACGGGTCGTCAGTGCCAAAGCAGACGTTGAGCGAAGGAAAATCTAGGTAGAATTCCCTTAGAGCGTCCCAGTTTACAGAATTGTAATGCCAGGTTTTGCGAGGCAATGGTGGGTCCTTCTGTATGAGTGGCAATTCACACAGTGTTGTAATAAGTTTGTGGTCGGAAGTGCCTAATGGCGGACCAACTGTAATTTTGTACTGGTCAGGATTGGTGCTTAGAAAAAGATCCAGGAGGGCGGCGAATGCGCCCCTCTCTGAGATTCGAGTTGGATCGTCTACAAGTTGAGTAAGCTCGCAGCAAATGCTTCAGCTTCTTTACCCTCGTTGTCGGTCTTGTTGTGATGTTTGAGCCAGTTTGTGTTGTGGGCATTGAAGTCTCCCAGAACGATTATTTCTGAACTGGGGTGATCGATCTGTATTGAGTCAAAAGTAGTAGCTAGTGTTGAGAAAATGCTTTGGTAGGCTCTATCTCCCTCCGAGCGATGGAGACAACATATAAACTTGGTTAATCCCTTGGCGGTGAACTTGAGCCACATGACGTCAAGGTTGTTCGGTTCGAGTGGTTTTCCGCGGTGACATGAAAGGTCGCGTATGACGCGATCATTAAAATATTTGAATCCTGACATCGAAATTTTTCAAAATAAAGATTCTATAAGACTTCTAAAATTTTTATTTTAATTCAACCAAATTATTTTACTATGAATTATAATTATTTTAGGTCCTGCATTTGTTTTCTGTTGAGCTCATTAGAATGAATTGAACATGACCTACCCTATCAAATTTCCTTTTTGTAGTTTACTAGTTACGAAATATGTATTTTCAACTATTTATATAAACCAATATTTGGGCTGAAATTTATATTTATATTTATTTATTGTATTAAGGCAAGGTTGCCCACAAAATTCAGGATACTTGGGAAAAAAGTATATCCGAATCGATTATTTTGCCGCATACTTCTATCAAGTTTTTCGCAGATGAAAAGAGTTTTATTTCCAACTATTTAAATGTATGATTTTCTACTCATTTCTCAAAGCTTCTTTTGTGAAATTGACTACTCTGAAGGACTGAAACCGACTAAGTTTTGTGATTAGATTTTTCCCAAGTCATATGAAGGGACCACTTCGAAAATAAAATTCTCTTCCAAATGTTAAGTATAATAATGCAAACTGATCCTAGTTCAATATAGACACATTCTATATTACTTATAAATTACCTGCTATATACATACCTAGAATTTAGGAGACTCGAAGGTAATTAGGTCCCAATAAATCCAGAAGATTTTACGAAACAAGCGGAATGATAGTCGTTGAATAACATAGTCATTATATTTGAGAAACACAGCGGGATAGATTTAACAGGGGTCTTATAATTTACAATTATCGTATGTACAACCATTTAATAATTAAAGGCTAACAATTTAAATTTATGTGAATATTTGCATTGGTTACTTATCAAAAACAGTAATAACTGGATGTAACCTACACTGTGAGATCGGCCTGTAAAAAGCATTGACACTGTTTCTATAAAAAATTAAAAGTAATGATAATTCGATGCTGCTTGATTTAATTTTGTTAAATTATGTTCAAATATATTTTTTATTACGCATGCATCATAATCAACGATTATCGCACGCTGCAGCATGCTTAAAATGATGTTTATGATGCGCCTACCTTTTTAAAGGTTGCTATAGAAACATTTGATCATGTCAAATGTGACAGATTAATATATTCGTCAATATATCCTTTAAGTTTAATATTTAAAACATTTTTGAGATTATAATGCATTCGTAATAGAAAATAGCGTATGATATACGTGTATAAAACGTCTTTAAAGCCCTTGCGACTTACAAAACATTCCGCTGTGCGTCGTGTTTTGCAATATGTCGCGCGTGCTTTAAAGGCCCTCTTATACACTTATATCATAATATACTATTGTAGAAACATATGTTTTTAGTATACAATTATTAATCGTTGAATAACATTTAACATTACAATTTTGGAAAACACAGCCAGCTAGGTTTTACAATGGTCTTAGGAATCTAAAACTATCTTATATACAAATATTATTCTAATAATTACAGAGTAACATTCCAAAATTATGTTATCTATAGCTTAGGGATTTGAGGTATCAATTCTACGACATTTGTTTACTCGAAACGAGGTAGAGGATGAAATGTAATTTTAGTCTCAAGCCTTATTAGGAATTTAAAGTAATAGAGCCACCAAGCAAATAACATCATTGTTCTATAAATTTGCTATCTACGAAAGCGTAGAGCTGCCATGCCAACATTGAAAAACATTTTCAGAAAAATTGACAATTTTCTGTCAATTTACACTTTTTCTGTCAATTGGTCAATTGCCACTTTTTTCTGTCAATTGGTCAATTTACACTTTTTTGTCAATTGGTCAATTGACACTTTCTCTGTCAATTGGTCAATTTACAATTTTTCTGTCAATTGGTCAGTTGACACTCTTTCTGTCAATTTACACTTTTTCTGTCAATTTAAGATTTTCTACCATTCGCGTCTAGGCACACCAATTGTGAGGCTTCACGCATGCGTACGTGCTAATTCATATAAGTTTTTTTTCAAAATTGTTTTATTCTTGATTTTGGGCGTGCCTTGGACTAGTCTTGTTGCGTTGCGCCCCCGGAGCGAGCGAAGCGGACGAAAGGCCATGCTTGAAGTGATATATTAGAATGATCACTTCGCTGCTGCCAAACGCGCAGGTCCAAAAACGAAAATTGCCTGGGCGTTTGGCAGCAGTGCAGAGTTATCGTTCTAATATATCGACTGACGCATGGCCCTCCATTCGCTTCGCTCGCTCCGTGGGCGCAACTCAACAAGACTAGCTCAAGGCATGCCCAAAATCAAGAATAAAACAATTTTGAAAAAATACCTATATGAATTAGCACGTACGCATGCGTGAAGCCTCAAAATTGGTTTGCCTAGACGCTAATGGTAGAAAATCTTAAATTGACAGAAAAAGTGTCAATTGACAGAAAAAGTGTAAATTGACAGAAAAAGTGTCAAATGACAGAAAATGTGTCAGTTGGCCAATTGACCGAAAAAATGTAAATTGACAGAAAAAGTGTCAATTGATCAATTGACAGAAAAAGTGTTAATTGACAAATTGATAGAAAAAGTGTCAGTTTTCTTGAAAATATTTTTCAATGTTGGCATGGCAGCTCTACGCTTTCGTAGCTACCACCCATAGAGCAAAAAGAAAAAAATGGATTTGAAGGCAGTAAAATGGGAAGGATTGAACATCTAGCTCCTTTATTATAAAATGTAAGGTTGAAATGCATAAAGAAATAAAAGCACTAACATGATGCCTGTAAAATTGTTGAAACTACAATGACGTCAATAAAAAATGCATTCTTTAGAAATCATCCAGCAAGAATAGCTTTGACGCAACCACTCGGATTGAGTCTCCACCTCTTGAAAAATTCATTAGGTGTAGCAAGGTCGTTGTTAAGGACTTCTTCTGTACCATTGAGACTCCTGTTATGAGCTATGTCGTCCGCGTAGCAGAATTTTTTAGATATTGTATCCGGGAGGTCGGAAATATCTAAATTAAAATACAAGAGGCGCCAAGACTGAGCCCAGTGAGAGGCCGTTATCTATTAGCCTTGACCTACTCATATTTTCGCCAAGCGCAACTCGGAAGATCCCATTTCCTAGCATATTTTGTATTAAGCGTGCCGTTGTATGACAAGGAATTATTTTTAAGAGTTCATATATCACTCCCTCTTTCCAGAGTGTGTCATAAGCTAATGTTAAGTCAATGAACACTGCAGACGTCTTCAGGGTTTATTGGAAGTCAGCCTCTATGTGAGATCTCAATGCAAGCAAGCACCTGGTCACAGCAGCTGCGACCAGTTCTGAATCCTGCTTATTCTGGAGGCAGATGCTTTTCGATAGCACCACTAATTCTGTTATAGATGAGTAGCTCAAGGAGTTTGTATGAGCTACTGAGGAGTGCTATCGGCGTATAACTTTGTGGCTGATCCGGTGGATTTCCCGGTTTCAGTATAGTTATTATTTTGGATTTTTTGAATTCTTTAGGAAGATGGTTGCTTGTCAAAATTTTGGAGAAAAAGTGTATCAACCAGTTGACTACATTTCTCCCAGCATGAATTAAAAATTCTGGATGGATTCCAATGGTTCCCGGGGCTTTACCCGACTTCATATCTTTAATGGCCGCAACGACCTCTCCTTCGTCAAATGGTCTGGCGAAGTCTGACTCGATCATCATTACGTAGTGTTTTTAATTCTTTTTTAATTTCGATGGTGTGGTATTTGTGGCTAGGGGCTCTCGAGGTCTTAATAATATTGTTTGCCACCAGCTCTCGTGAAATATGTGAGTTTCTTTTTCCCAAGTGGCTCCATGCTTTCCTGCTTGATCGATAGAAATCCATCCTCTCCATCGTTTTCGTCCACCGATATCGTCTAGAAGCATCCAGGCTATGAAGGAGGCCGTCCGCTATCTCTTGTTCGCCGCTGTCGATAAAGTCTTGGTACAGTTAATCGGAGTGTTCGTTCCACCCCCGGAAATCTCTCGGGATGTACTTTTTGGCTGCAGTTATTACGGCATTTTGGAAACTTATGTAATTCTTTGGCACAGGAGGTATGAACCTGACGCACTTATCAAGGTCGATGGCATATCCTTTCCAGTCGGTTTTTTGAAAATTGCATCTGGGTCGGGGGGTGGACCTGATCAGCGGTATGGAGATACCAAAATCCAGGATGGTTGGTCTATGTTCAATATGGGGGAAGTTAGTTGCAGCATTTCTCTTGATCGGTAGTGGTCTGTTTTTGCTGTCGGTGGTCACGAAACATAGGTCTGGGTTGGAATCTCTATCCCACGTAGCCGAGTGAAATGTGCCTTGCTGTTTGGCGTCAAAAATATGGCTCAATTTATTTATCTCGGACCATTCTTGGAGAGCCTCTCCGCAGCTATTGCTTCAGGCATATCTCCACACCTCATGGTGGCTGTTGACACCTGCGTTATACCGTTTGATGTTCGGATATAGGGAGAACGTCGTTAGGCCATTCCTGATGGGGGGATTTGTAGACATTTGCAATTTTCAAATCATTCAATGAGATTTCTACTTTGTGGATGCCATTTTCTGAGGTAGCGGGGAGGAGCTGGGCCTGATCGATGTTATTTCAAGCATATGTGGCGATGCTGTGCGTTCGGTGATAGGTGGCTCTAATCAGATCAAAACAGTGGATTCTTCCTCTTTTTTGTAGGTCTTCTGCCGAGGTCGCGTGTGTTCCCTGGAGGAGAGCCACATCGACGCTGTTGTCAAGAAGGAATTTTGTATTCATACTTAGCTCTTCTGGGATGCCCTCTATATCATTTGGTCCTTACAAGGACCATTTGTTTTATTTCTGTCGCCTAGCTGCATATATCTATTGCCAGGAGATCACAATGGATAGTCTGGCAGCCGATTTGTTGAAGTTAACACTTCTTTAGACGCGCTTAACACACTTTTTCCTAGGTAGTGAATGAAACTCAGCCGTCATGTAATTTGCCACGTTCGGGTGTGTAACATCTAACACTCAGTGTTTTTCCAGAACGGCCGCCACTGAAAATTTGAGACTTCACACGTTTTCAGGCAACACTGCCTGGCAGCTCACGATAATTTATTTTTGGCGAACCGATTTTCCATTTCCAAATTATTACGTCCCAAATGAGATTTTTCAAAATTTTGCTTCAATACATGACAACTGTCGAAATAACATGAAATTCTTGACGGTCTTCCAAGTCCTATTGAAAGTGGCGAGAATCGGCAAATGACGAGTATTTTTTGACCGTGTATATTTTTGAATCGTTCTAGCGCCGAAAAAGTTGCGAGAACCAAAAAACCGAGACGACATTTCGAAAGAGAGATTTTAGAGGGGAAACAAGCAATTTTCGCTCAAAAACTATTTTTGTGAAAAGTATTATTGATTTTAGTATCTAAATATTCGCTTTGAGATAAACTTCCTTTAATTACTTTTTAACTTGGTGTAAATTTAGTGATGGTAACTTTGGTAACTTACTCTATTAGAGGCTCATTTCTGCTGCAGGGTGAAAACTAATTGTGAATAATTGATATTTCCTAAGCGATTTACACTCGTTTATAAGGATCTAGTTTTAATACTGAATTTTGGAATATTACTCTAACATAATAATGTAACGTAGATCTAATTCTAAGTACATACCTTAAAGCTTTTTACCGCACTACGGAAATTATATTACACTGAGTTCAAATTCACTCATCGTTTTACATTCGCCATGATTTCAACGCGAAAGAAGTGATCACATATCACAGTTAAAATCCACATAACACCTTTAAATCGCAATAAGTAGAGAGGCGAGCTCGTCAATTAATCAGACCATTATACACCATTATCCTGCATATAGTTTAGTATATGTACACTTTTTTATTATGTAAGCCCAGAGGAAAACTTACATACGTCTCTCTATAATACGACAATTATTTTACTATTATAATTGTGAACATTTTAAACTACCGCCATTAATTTTAAATCGAATTAAAAATCTCACTTGATTAACGACAATTTAAAATCAATGTATTACAGGATGCTAAAGTTGAAAGGAAAGGGCTTATTTTTCTATAATTGTTTCAATTTTGAAACGGTGGAAAATATTTGTCCTATCGATGCTTTACAATATAGTTTTAACCTTTATAAGACACCGTGGGGTCACATATACCCCAGACTTTGTATTACTGTAAACAGATTTTAAATAAAGCACCAAATTGTGCTGCCCTCCCGTGTAAATTTAAGTTAGCATGTCATCCGGATATCGCCCGCGGGGTTTGTTGATATTTTAATTAGTTGACTTTTAACCGCGAGATAAAGTGTGTGTGGGGTCCGCTTGACCCCAATGTGTCCTTGGCGTTACATATTTATTAGTACGGAAAGCTGTTACTACTTTAAATATTTCCTATTTGGTAAGTAGTTTTTATCATTTTTTCTTATTGTTAGTTATTACTTTGCTATATTTTAGTAAAAAATTAACATTATGGATCAAGCCAGCCGTTCTTGTGGCAACAAGCGACCTTTGACAGAAAAAGAGCTTGAGGAAGAAATGAATAAATTTCTTTTAGAAGAAGAAATCGAAGAGGAAGATTGTTTAGGTGACAATGACACGGACGAGGATTCAGATTATTTGGAAGAACAGCAGGAGTCAGAAAGTGAGCAGAGTGATGAAGAAATGCAAGAACAGCCTTTTGCGAGTCAGCCTTTAGAGGAAGAGCAGCTGTTATCACTCGACTCACTTTCTGACTCGAAAGTGAGTCGAGTGATAACGGCATGCAAGAAAAACAACCTTCTGCGAATCGGTCTGCAGCACTTAAAGGTAAAAATGGCTACGAATGGAGTACTGATAGTCCTGAAAGTAGAGGAAGACGTCCAATAAGGAACATTGTGTCCATTATGCCAGGTCTTAAAGGATATGCTAGCAGCGTGAAAACTACACTTGAAGCTTGGTCACTCCTATTTGATCAAGATATTTTGGACAAAATTGTTCTCCATACTAACGAAGAAATTACAAGAAAGAAAAGCACTTTCAATCATTTACAGTCCTACCACCGCAATACAGATTTATTAGAAATTCGTGCCTTGTTCGGACTTCTGTATTTATCTGGAGTAAAAAAGTCAGCAAATTCGAGCACTGATGAATTGTGGTCAAATAGATATGGTATGTCTTTGTTCAGGGCAGCAATATCAAAAAACCGGTTTAAATTCTTGTCATCTTGTCTACGATTTGACGACAAAGAAACCAGACAAGAGCGGCGAGCCAACGATAAACTGGCACCTGTCCGAGAAATATGGGACACATTTATATCTAACTTTCGCAAGTACTATACCCCCCATTCTTATTGCACAATAGATGAACAATTGATGGGGTTTAGAGGTAGGTGCCCATTTCGAATCTACTTAGCATCCAAACCAGATAAGTATGGGATCAAAATTATTATGATGAACGACTGCCGAACTTGGTACATGGTTAACGCAATCCCGTATGTCGGAAAAGTGACAACAGAAAACGGTGAACCAGTACCCGCTTATTACGTCAAAAAACTATCGGAGTCGATAGAAATATTTTATTATGGCCAATGAGATTTTTTTGCGGTATGTTGGATCATTGTGGTATAAACTCTTCAGTGCTGCTCAACTTAGCTAATAGGGATAATGCTATGAATAGAAGACAATTTTTGCATGAACTGTCGTTTCAACTAATTGAACCATTGCTACGAGTTAGATTAGAAATTCCAACACTAAATAAATCTCTTAAAACATATATTAGGGATATATTGGGTGTTTCCGAAAATCTAGAACCAGCAGCACAGGGTACAATTTTAGCAAAACGAATAAGATGTGCTTTTTGTCTTCGAGAAAGGGATAGAAAGACAAAAATGTTTTGTGGCAAATGTAAGGTAGCCATTTGCGATACTCATCGAGCTATTGTGTGTTGTAACTGTAGTCACTGAACTTTTACTTATTTTATTATAAAATTTTAAAAAATGTTTTTTTTATGATCTTAGTCTTAAAATTTCGTTCAAGTTATTTTTAAAATTAAGAATTTGTTTAATTTCTATAATAAAAGTCTAAAAAAATTGATGTTTGATTTAAAAATATAAGAAAATAGTTTTTTCTCGTTAGTTAAGGTGTTATCTAATACCTACTTTTTGCTTAGATATTTTTTAACCTCCAAAACCTTGGGTGTCTTTCTTGTTTGAAAAATTAACGATGTCTAATAAAGGTTAACCACAATACTGAAACAGAATTTTTGTACCAGATATGCGTTTAGCTAACCACATTAGCATCATCAGGATGTGATTAGAGCTCATCTCCTGATGATGCGAACGTGATTAGCGAAACGTGTGTCGAGAGTATAAGGCCGATTTATCAATACTGGGTCAGTTTACGTAACTTACAGTTAATTTAATAGGCATGTTTATCTTTATTATATTAATCATAGCGAAATGCCTAATTGTAACTTCACGTTTCCAGTTAGCTAAAAGATGTTTTACTAGAAAGTACATGATAAACGCTTTAACTGTTAGAATAAGATTAACCAAAAGTTTTATGATTGAACTGATCATTGACAAAGCCTGAAACATTTTCACTTAATTGCCACTTCTGACTCTTCCATAGAAACCTCGCACTGAATTGCGCCCAGGCTAACACCATAAGGTAAATATAGGAAATACTGACACTTTTTTAAATAAGCGAAAATGAGAAAACTAAGAAGTTTTCAAAATTTCCGATAGCACATACTAAGAGAATAATGGCATTACTCTCTAAAAACCATTATTGACATATTAAAGTTTAATATCGTTGCATGTATATGCGGTTTAAGTGAAGGTTAGTTTGGGTTGTGTCTATGTGGTAATTCGTAAGCCAATCAGTAGTTCAGGCGTATCTTCCTGGTAATTTTTCTGTCTATAAGAATCAATTTCTGTCAGGATATTTTAAAGGTGCCGTTTTTCTTCTGTATTTTACGTCATATTTGAAACGTGACCTTTCTCTCTGACGTGAGTCAGAATAAAGGTCTAAACGTTTACTAAAATGATGATTTACTTGCAGTGTTTACGGGCATGCCATTTGCTATAGATTCAACTGCCAATTCTAAGGTGTCAGTATTACATTGCCGATCATTTTTTTTGCTCCGACATAGCACTACAAAAAACAGAAAATACTCTTATAGTATAATTCTCCTAAACCCGGTAGTAACTTACCTCATTATG
>JAEQML010080968.1:0-11392 GCA_016904865.1 Pissodes strobi | reverse complement strand
ATTTCGCCTGAGCAAAGAAGTAGAAGAATAATTTGAGTCACTATAAAGATGGAGCGAATTTAGCAGCAACTAGCTTATATGAATGGCCGATCGACATGTTTAAATGTTTAAAACCTTAATAGTCCCTAGGTGAGAAGCATATGTCTCTCTCCTGTTCCTAATCTAATAAAGAAAAAAAAATAGTTTTAACGTTATCTTATAGTCAAAATACAAGTTGTAAAGCCAGCACACTTCAGAAACATATATCTTAGGTGCAGCTATTTGAGTTCATCATATTTAATTTTATTACATACTGCTAGTAGATGTTCATTGCTCAGTGACGATATTAGTATCCTTTATGAGACATCACCTTCAATTTCTGTTGGCTTGATAGTTAGTACACATTTTTTGCCTCTTGCATTCAGACTAAGAAATTCAAATAACATGTTCTGATCAGGCTATCACGAATCCCGAGCAACCTAGTAATATTTCTGATTTATTCTTGCATGCGATGGTGCTTTTCATAATTCGTTGGTTCAATATAATCCGTCTATTTAATGAATTCCATCCAAACTTAGTAATACTGGGGATAAGACTAACCGTAATTGAGTAATTAATGAAAATGTCCCAGCTAGCCTTACAACTTCGTGGCTATATTAAGCACAGGATTAGATGGGAAAAAATATTTTAGTGAAATATCAGAGGCCTTTGGAGAAACGCCAAAAGGCTAAACTCATTAAAAATACTAATTTTCCTGATAAATTAAGTTGTATTAGTGTTTCAAATACTATATCACAGGAAAATTGAAAGTTATTGCATATACAGTGTGCCCAGAAATACAAGGAAATGTATTGGCGTCTTGGAGACTTTAAGAGATAGAAAGATGATTAAATGGGGAAAGTTGTAGGCCATTCAATTGTGAGTTCAATGCCGTTTTGATGACGACTTTACCTACTCGACATCCATTTGGTTTCGTGTCTGTGATACTCATAAAAAAATTTGACATATCTTCGGCTAGCTCAGCATTTGCCCCATTCGTGATAATTGGTGGAAAATACCGGTTAAGAATTCCAGCGCATATAAACAGAGGTACACTACATGTGTAGTAGATATTCTGTGTTATCAGATGAATTTTTAAAATTCATATTTAACTCCCAATCGCGACAGGCTGTAAGCATGCCCGTAGAGAAGGTTAGCCGGTCTCTAGGCATTCGATTTTTGAGGTAAGCAGGAACTCCTCAATAACCAGAGCTACTTATATTTACATTACATTTAATTTACCTTCAAAATTAGCTACCTTAACCTTAAGTGCCTACATTTTTCCTGTTTATTAGGTGCTAGGTATTTTCATGTTTTAATTATGTTAACATTATAGGTTCGTTTTAATTATAAGTGACTAACACATAAAACTTGTGTTGTGAGTACGATAAAAATGTACAGAAAATTACTTGTTGAATAGATGGTTTTTTTGGTTTCGTTTGGACAGGCAAGTTATAACCAAAGACATTTAACCTGAAGAGACGGGACAAAATGGTTCTTTGTTTTCCCCCAACATTGAGGCACATTCTATGGTCGATAGATGTAGCGTTGCCAAATTTTAAGTTTACGAGTTACTGTACATACTTTTTTCATATTAAATTATAACACTAAATACTTATTTTCCCCATTTTTGATTCATCAAAAACCGGTTCTGAAGTTCTTACATGTCAATCTGGCTATGCCGCTTCCCTTGGTTCCGCCTTGTTTTACCCCCAAAATATTTATAGTATGCACGTAGTAAAGTAACTGCACCAATAGATTGAGAGCATTGGAGGTCGACGACCGACAGCTCTTCCCCATTCGAACTTGGTAACGTTTCAAAACCAGTGAAGGCACTGCTGTGCTGCTTATCTACTTTAATTATATTATATACCTACCTAATACGGGTACTTATGTGTCACAAAAACGTTTAAATCGGGATCAAATTGCGTATTTTTGGTATCTCATAAATTTCGTGTTCAAATTTGAAATTATTCAGGAAATAAGTTTTCGGAAATTTTATTTCATTATAAGCTGCTGAATAGTATATTATGCAATGACGATTCATTGCAAATGTAAGTTGAATATACTTTTTTCTACGACTGCCCTGAAAATAGACCAAAACGCACTAACAACTGCTCTTAAAAACTGGACATTTCAAACATCGTGTGAAAAGTATACTTTTCACACGCTAATTCGGGTATTTAGATTAAAGGGCTTCGTCTCCATTTTAGAGCTTCGCCCTCAAAGGTCCCATTACCAGATCTCTAAAAAAGGGGGCCCAATTATAGGGCTTCACCCCCGGGAGACCCTTTTTGCAAAACTGTAGAAAATGGAATTCTTATACCAGAGGCCCCCTTTTAAGACTTGGGGTCCCACTTTAGGGCTTCGCCCCCGGGGGCTCCATTGCTAAATCTGTAAAAAATTGTACTTTCAAACCATAGGCCCCATTCTAGGGTTTCGCCCCCCTGGGGCCCCATAATAAGGCTTCGCCCTCGGAGCCTCTTTTGCAAAATATTTGGAAAATAGGGACCCCACTCCGGTGGCCCCATTTTAGGACTGTGTCCCTAGTTATAGTTTAGAGAGAATCTCTTACTCACGTAGCTTCTTTCATTAGGAATAAAATTTTCTGATAGATCAATAATAAAAATGTTTCCCATATAACATGTAATTTTCTACCATCACACTCCCAGTGGGGCACCTTGTATGTAGCAGTCGTAGAAAAGTATAGTGTGCTACACGTGCTGAAAAGACTTTTTACACTCATGAGACTTTATGACACTCGCTTACGGCTCGTGTCACCAAACTGTCTCATTCGTGTGAAAAGTCTTATTTTCAGCACTTGTTGCACAATATACTATTTCTATTTTGGTATCATAAAGAATTATTTTCGATACGCAAAGTACTGTCGAAAAGAAGCTCTTTTCGACACTATTTTTGATGACTGGTAGCTATGATATTAACAAAATTGTGCAATGTCAAAGCTCACTAGCAAAAATTTCGACACCGTTTTGAATGGGATTCCTAATAATACAGACGTCAAAAGTGACAAGATGGCCGTCTAACTTTTGATCGCGACTTGAATAAATTAATGTTTTTCATTAAAAAAACGTGCAAAATAGCACTCTTCGCCCAGTTTTGTTTGGTTTTAAATGGACGTTTTAAAGCCTGAATTTGTGCGACGCAACGCGACGCGACGTGTAGCTTTTTTGTATTTCGTGAGTGATTTCCTATAAATATTTTTTATAAACTTTATATCAAAGTAACGATGGTCTTGCGGTGTGAGGTATGCAAAATCTCCAGCTATTATCATCCGAACCTGAGTTTCCACAAGTAAGTAAAAGTACATGAAACACAGTGGTACAGTGGGCACCATTTTGTGATGTGATAAATTAATATTTTATAATACTTACCTATGTATGTGATATTAATGGATAATCTGATATGTTTGCAGTCATTTACCAACCTCTATTAAATCATTTTTGAAGTGAATACTTCTTTGGTTTCATGGCAGTGGTTTTGCAAGAACACGGAAAAATTTCGTGACACAGCAACATAACTATTTTGTGTTAACTAACCTTCAGAACCCATATCTAACCCAAACTAACTCAATCTAACCCACACACTATAAATAAAACATAAATATATTTTAAATAATGCACCCGAATAAATACCATCAACCATCATTTCAAATTAAACGTATTTACTTTATTGAAATTATTATTATGTTGGACTCACATTTTCAAAGTCTACGTCTACGAACTGTCCTTGTTTTCGTTCAGGCGGGGGCGAGCAATACTACATTTAGTAGTGGGGACGAAGTTTGACAAAAGTTTGTACACGATTCATAAAAATATAAGGAGGCGGGACAATCGTTTTGTTGATATTTTTGCAAGATTTCGGATTTTTATGAATGAGTTTTCTGGTCTCTTTAGGTTAAATGTTTTTGGTTATAACTGCTGCCCATTTAGACTTCTCTTCTGACCTGTACATATTTATCACCAAGCCCTTCGAATCACCCTGTTAGTTGCTTTAATCCACTGAATATTTAAAAAAGATATTTCAATATTTTGTTAATTTTTTAGTCATTACAGTAAAATAGAATCAATATTGTGAACTAATTAAAATCATTAATTAAATATCACCCGGTTGCAAGTTTGAACTTGAACTTGAAAAATGTTATATAAACATTCACTGTTAATTATTATAAACAATTTGAGCGGTCGACGGGAGCGACTTTAATCCTTAATGATGCAATCATCAGCATTTTGTAACATATAAATACGCAGGCAAACGCCGAGTTAATTAGACTTTCGGGTCTCTCAAACCGCTCAATTAGTCGCTGGGCAGTACACAGGTACGTCCACTTCTAGTTGTTCTATCCCACAACCCCCATAACTGAGAACACTTATACACAGGTATAAGGTTGTCAGGTCCTTACCTAACCTGAGTGAACGTATGCATAGGAATACGGCATTCGGGGGCTACTAAAAAGTATCGAGAGAGTCGAATTTATGAAGTATCAGAACTTCTAGTGAAGGGATAGTTTTTGGGGAGTTTTAAAAAGTAGTGAAAGTGCCTTAGCAATTTGTGATAAACTTAAAAGTCTGACCTTATAAATATCAGAACAAATATCTAAATAAAAGACAACCCGCTCACATAAACTTTATTAAATTAAACAGTGACGTCGCTATGCCAAATAAACTTTAAAAAAAAGCCACCCTCGTTTGCCAAGTGATTTAAT
The DNA here is from genome assembly GCA_016904865.1 of Pissodes strobi. Lineage (NCBI taxonomy): Eukaryota > Metazoa > Arthropoda > Insecta > Coleoptera > Curculionidae > Pissodes > Pissodes strobi. The sequence goes on along the minus strand of JAEQML010080968.1, from coordinate 6,651 downwards.
TTGAGCGTCGTGACACTCATAATTCATCTACGTCACATCTAAAATATTAACGCCAAGCAATTTAGTGTTAATTGTGCCTAGTGCCGCCATCTTAATGAATCTACGTCACAACAACAGTAATAACTTAAATTAAACATCAAAATCAAGTAAATCAATAAGCAATTAACATTTAATAAACGCAGGCTAGGCCAGTTTAGCTATTGCATAAAATCTATACATATTGGGTTCGAATCACGCGCCGAGGTCCGGCCAAGTACTGCCATCTATGAGCGATCGCCGTCATCAAAGACAGAGTACGGACACGTGCTGTATCCACGGACGCTTGCCGAAGTACGGGCGGTCGACGTCACAAGCGCCATCTAGGGGTCTATGTTCATACCTGAAAGAAACAAAGATAGAAGGTAACTACGTTGTGGGACCTGCTTTATTTTTGGCGAAGGTGCTAGTCAGTACCGAAATAACAAATATAGTTAATTCTATGGAACAGACATCAAAATGGAGCGATACAACAGATTTGTATAGGAGAAACTAAAGGAAACCATGGAGCAAGCAGGAGAAACAAGTGAAGAGGACGAAGAGAGGAAAAATATAATTATATGGAACAAGTACTCAAGTAAAAGAAGAATTTAAGCAACTAAGAAAACAAAACACAAAAACTAGGAGAGACCCGAAGCCTCAAAATGTAAATAGTGTAAATATAAAACCCAAGTGCTCAAAGAAAATGATATATACAAAGCACTTAGGAGGTTAAAATATAAATAAGAAAGATATATAGTGAAACATAGAAAATATATAGTGAAACATAGCATAATATAAGCCAGTGTAAATAAGACAAGTATATAGATAAACACACTTAGGAAGTTAATAAACTACATAGAAAAATAAACATAGTATAGAACCTAGGATTTATGAAGAAAAATGAAGCTAGAATATTAGCGAGTAAATTAGTAGGTAAACTATGTATGCAAAATAAATAGGTGAAGCAAATGTGAAGATATATATAGTAAAGCACATTTAAATGTGAGTTGCCATTAAAATTGTGTATTGAGAGTATATACAGAAGATATATATTTGTATACGAGGAAGTGTTATGAAATAATGTGTTCTCCAGTCTAAATAAAAATGCAACGACGGATGGTCTAAAAGATAACGTCAAAGCAAAAAATTTAGGCATGGAAAAGTTGAGCATATAGGGACTGAAGTAGCTACGCTGACGTTGAAGGAAGCCAAGCAAATGTTTTGGTACCCGAGGTGAAATGTTACATAAGCAAGAAATGTTTATGTAAAGCATGAAGAATATAGAAGAAGCATACATAAGTTGAAAAGTTGAGAAGAAATATAGAAGATGTTTTTGAGAAAAAAAGAAGCGTACATAGTGAGGAAATATATAAGCAAAAGGTGTTTATGTAAAGCATACATAAGGTGAAATAATGGAGAAATGTATAAGCAAAATATGTTTATATAATGTGTGAGAGCATACGTGGATATATAAAAAATAGTATAATGTTTCTCTGTTCTACACAATTTACATAAAGCTAGTGTAATGAAGCATAGATATATTGCATAACATAGTTACAATGCCCTATATTTTTTACATAAAGCTAGCATAGATATACATAGCGTGCCTATATACATTTAAAGTAAGCCTTGAGTAAGAAAAACTTAAGATATGGAAAGTAAATATAAGAAACATAGAATAAAATAAATATATGGGAAAATGTATATGTAATCGATACCAAGACGTGTATAGAAAAGCAGTAAGAAATTGTAAATAATGTATAATATATAACTTTACCTTGAGAACATGCAGCATGGATCACAATCCAGGACCAGTCAGGAGCCATTGGAAAGCACCAATCGAGTCCATACAACCATCCGAACAATCACTAGCAGAAGTATCCCCATTCTTCGACCATGGATTTCTAGAAGAAAAAAAAAAGTATAAGAAATTATAATATATGAATTAAATACCTGCAGCAGTAGACAACGAATTAGACAATTTAAAAAATAATTCAATAATAACAAACCTTAGATCAAATCTTGCCAAGTATCTAATATTGCCAAAAATCATATTCACGAGACTTATATTTGATTGTATTCTTTAGCCCATCCAACACACACACGAAGAAGCAAATCAAGTCGACGCCATTTTACCACGCCTTTCGAGGAACAAAGAACAAAGAACCGAGTCTGCGAGACTACGAACTACGGCAGACAGCATTGCAAAAGAAGACCGCTACAAGCACCATCTACCAGACTTTGTGTAAACCAAGCAGTCCGCAACACAAGGAATCTGCGAAAATGACATATGCAGTCGCCATCTGTGACCCACGGAAGCGTAACGTATAATTTCCTATTAATTTACATTGCATTGTTAATAGTAATTCATCGAAATGGCACAAGATTGAATTGCCAGGCGATAACTTAAGAAAATAATAAGATTCATAAAAACACGTGATATATTGCAAGGATATTTTATTGCTTTAAACAAAGCTAGCATGTTGAATTGAGTCAGCAAGTAAAAAGAAATTGAGTGATTTTTTATACCAATGTCAGCAAATTTTGGAAAGGTCAAGCAATATAACTGAGTCAATAAACTATGATGTTAGCAAATATTTTATACATAGACGGGAATGTCTATATACTATATAGTTTTGATAAATTTGTAAATAATGGAGTTAAAAATAAGAAGTAAACAACAATGGCTAAATAGAATATAGACAGGACCGGCATTTGCAATTTATTCTTAAAAGAAATAAGTTTAACATACCGTAATATTGCTAATATAGGATAGGTAATTTATTTTAAGACAGGGTCGCAATAAGTTGATTTTTAATGCCAAGCATAAAATTCATTATCTTTATATATAAGCCCCATTTAACCAACTATTCCCAAAATTAACAGCTATAAAGACAATGAATTAATGTCACTTCTGTTAGGATGGACTCATCTTAATAGAGGAGATATCATATGAAAGGCATCTTATTGTCCATAGACATAAAAACCTAGTTTTAAAAATGGCATTATAAGCCAGTATAAAAAGATGTTCTCAAAACGGATAGGTTTGCACTAGATATAAGGTAGAATAGATCAATAAGCTTAAAGAAATCAAATCGAGAGAGTTTTTATCATATATAATTAGTAATAAGTTAAAAACAGAACCGTATTTAAATAATACGTTTGTCACGTAGTTGCTTTATTAACACAATGAATATTGAGACGTAAAACGTTATTGGCCATAAAAGCAAATAAATTTTGAAATAATACATCTCTAGTAAACAGCCGGGTTTATGAAATTATGATTTTGTTAATAAGACAACAAAAAACGTCACAAATAAGAAAACAGGATAAGATTAAAACATTGTTAGTACAACTTGTAAAACTATTTTTCTTTTGTTACATGTACCTATAACTAGCACACAGAGCAAGGAAAATCATACAAGAACTTACTACATGAAATGGAAATGGGTGGATCTAAGCCAGAACAAGTCCACTGACGAAATATGTATTAAATTATAATAAAATTAGATTCAATACAGTATGTCTTCTCGAATTGAGGTCGGTTTTCTCTCTTTTAAAGCCAATAAGTCAGGTTAAAACGTTGGGGACCAACGTTATCAGGGAGGGCGAATGTGTGAACTAATTAAAATCATTAATTAAATATCACCCTGTCGCAAGTTTGAACTTGAACATGAAAAATGTTATATAAACATTCACTGTTAATTATAAACAATTTGAGCGGTCGACGGGAGCGACTTTAATCCTTAATGATGCAATCATCAGCATTTTGTAACATATAAATACGCAGGCAAACGCCGAGTTAATTAGACTTTCGGGTCTCTCAAACCGCTCAATTAGTCGCTGGGCAGTACACAGGTACGGCCACTTCTAGTTGTTCTATCCCACAACCCCCATAACTGAGAACACTTATACACAGGTATAAGGTTGTCAGGTCCTTACCTAACCTGAGTGAACGTATGCATAGGTATACGGCATTCGGGGGCTACTAAAAAGTATCAGAACTTCTAGTGAAGGGATAGTTTTTGGGGAGTTTTAAAAAGTAGTGAAAGTGCCTTAGCAATTTGTGATAAACTTAAAAGTCTGACCTTATAAATATCAGAACAAATATCTAAATAAAAGACAACCCGCTCACTTAAACTTTATTAATAAAATAGTGACGTCGCTTGCTAGACAAACTTTGAACTAAGCCTCCCTCGAGAAGACATGCATTTCATATTAATTGGGTATAGTGTAAACTCTTAATTCATCTATAATCTTAAACACGCCTTTATTAGTATACAATCTAACCGTTGTTAAGTTTGTTTGTAAATAAACTTGTTACTGTTTTATCGATGTGTCTCCTTTATTATCTCTTCTCAACTTGACGTAGTGCGTTCCTAAATCTGAGTTACTCTCCTACACGCTAAGTAAGGCGTGTCGTCACCGATAAAAAATACAATTCGTGACAATATATCTTTTTAAGTATTATTCAATTCAATTTTAACTTCGGACACTCTGTAGGACTGTCTCAAAAAGTTTAATTCAAGAAACTCATTATGAGGTCAAAAGTGCAATAAAATATGGTAACAAACTGTTTTTTATTGTTTTAATTATCTAAAGCATGTCGATATTGGTAAACTTGTTCTAGTGTATGTTTGGTACACCCTGTAGATACTTTGCTGTCGGGCAAACTTCAAAAAACATAATTCTATCTTTTAAAGGTATGTATTTTCAACCAAATAGCCCAAATTCCCATTGTTCATGTTTTTCTAAAATTTATTTGAAGTAAAGTAATATAATGTGATTTTTCATATTCTCCAGTGGTTTATCTCTAGGCAGCCCTAACTCAAGAATATGACCGGTGCCCCCCAGATTTTTATGTAAATATTAGCAGTAGGGATAGCACTCTACCATCAACATCAATTTCACCGATGCCGTTTTTTAATTAGTGCGAGGTCCTCTGTATCTTTTAGATTGGAGGTCATTGTGATAAATGATGAGAATCTCTACTACTGTCACGAACTATTTCTCCAGATATTATTATATTCTCCTAAATTGTGTTGCATATGGATATAACATGCTTCTTTTCTTTTCTTTGGATGATGTTAGTATCTACAATATATTTCAGTATCGGTTCCAAGTAAAATTTTGCCAAATCACATCAGTTAATTTTTTTAAGCCCTAAAACAGTGGGAAAACCTTAAAAATTACGGACCTAAATTCGCTACCTGAAAAAGGATTCTAATTGAAAGCTTTTCCTCTTCAATTCAGTCAAATGCCATTAATGACTGAGGCGCATATGCTTTTTATGTAATTAAGTGTTACGTTATCGCTGAGTCTGTTGGGTCTATTTTCCTTTGTTGACGTATTTTTTATTATTTCGAATTAGAATATAATAGAAGCACTTGCCTAAATTGTACGTTTGTTGATAAAATATCCATTACCGCGGAATTCGATTGAATGTAATAAGTACAAGCTGAAAAAGATGGAGGGTAGCCAAAGGCTACAGCACGTGGGCCTCATTGGGCAAATTCCCATGACCGATCGATTCATGTTGGCCATCGTGCAGTTTAATGTTGATAAGAAGGTGGCAATGTTGCCTGAGGCTGTGGTTCGAAGAAAAGCCTTAGTTGGCCATTGTTTTCCCAAAATGGATTCCTTAAGTTCCGAAGCAGCGTTACAGTCACAAATTAGATGTTCCATTGTTTTACCCTCCTGTCCACAGAACTTGCATAAAAAGTATCTCGCATAATCTCATAATGTGGAGATGTTTCCTTAGCGGGCAGTGTCCAATTTTTCCTATACATAGCCAGGTACTTTTTTCAGCAGCTTCATTTGGGGAGCTTACTAGCCTGGTCGCCAGTCGACAGATGGTTGTTTTATCCCATATCCCCAAATTTGATGGTCTAAGAGCCATTATACTTCAGCTGGCTGCTTTCCTTGTCAGTTTATTCGCTGAATTGTGACATAGATTTTGATCTGCTAGCGGCCCCCGTAAGTGAGTTGTGATAGTCCAGTCCTGACCCGGAAGTGAGTTTATAACTTTTCATGGCCAGTAGTGTTTGTCTACCATTCGTGTAGATTCTTATAGCCCTGTCCTCGATGTACCTGCGAACCATTTCTTTTACAGCTATGAATATGCCAGCCAGTTCAGTTTGAACCCTGCTAGTAAATTTTTCCATAGGCCATTCCACAACCGGCTCCATCTTGGGTTTTTGAGCCATCTACAAAGATGCTAACTGCATTTGCGGTTGGCTGGCCAGATTTTATTTGCATTACGTAGGGCAGTGGTCGCCAACATTTTCAGTGTATTGAGCTACTTTGATAAATTTGGAAAAACAGTGAGCTACTAGTCGTAAGCGACGTAAGCCAACCTAAATGAAATAATGTTGTATTCGACATACATATATTTATTTAACTAATTAACTAATATATACTACATAACTACATCCATACCATATTGAGGAAAGTAGATTCACGCAAATAGGTTGAACTAAATAAGGCAACACGACATAGAATTGAATATTTTTCTTTACTTACTATAGACCAGATACATTTTTACCTGAACAATTATATGGATAAACCATTTTGTTTTTGTTCTTTTTCTTCCCTGAAGCTGCAAATTAAGTTCATTTAATTTTTCTGTAACTT
>JAEQML010080967.1:0-11392 GCA_016904865.1 Pissodes strobi | reverse complement strand
GCACCACATCGATTGCTTCTGACCGGTACCCCTCTGCAAAATAAGTTACCGGAATTATGGGCACTCCTAAATTTCCTACTACCCTCCATTTTCAAGAGTTGTTCCACCTTCGAGCAGTGGTTTAATGCGCCCTTCGCTACCACTGGGGAGAAGGTAAGGTAAAGATTGCTTTTTATGCTTGAAATAATTTTAGGATTGTTTTAGGATTTAATTTTTTATTATTTTTTTTTTAGGTGGAGTTAAATGAAGAAGAAACAATTTTGATTATACGTCGTTTACACAAGGTATTGAGGCCATTTTTACTTAGACGGCTGAAGAAAGAGGTCGAATCCCAATTGCCAGATAAAGTGGAATATATTATAAAATGTGACATGTCAGGATTACAAAGAGTGTTATATAGGTAAGGGAAAAAAACTATAAATTTTATTTATTTATTTACGGGTCAAGCCCATTAACATAATATAATAGAGCAATAACAAGTTCATTATAACTAGAAAATTCTTAAAGTAATAACACAAAATAATGAAATAAAAGGAGGAATTAATTACCTACACTGATAGAAGAAAAAGTTATTAATAGTTAAGATAGAAGATAAAACAACAGAATTTTCCGATCATTATAAAGTTAGGCCTCTTACAGTACGCACAAAAGGTTCCGCAGGACCAAAAAACTCCAATTCAGGTAACTCATTGCACAGTCTGAGGGTACGAGAAATAAATGAGTGGTAAGCATAATTAGTTCTATGAAACTGTTGGTAAAATGTTTGTGTAGAACGAGTGTTCCTGGATGGAACATGTAACCCAATTCTGGAAGTTAAATAGGGACAATCAATTGTAGAGTTAATGAGTTTTTGAAGAAGTATTAAGTCTCTTTGCTTTCTTCTACATGAGAGAGTGGTTAAATGTAATGATCTGCACAAGATGGAGTAATGAAATTCATTATTGTTGTAAAATTTGTAGTTAATATATCTACAGAATTTTCTTTGAACAGAGTCGATTCGATGTATATGGCATGCATAATTAGGACACCACACTCAAGCAGCATACTCCAGATGTGATCTCACATAGGAATAATACAGTGTTCTAATGGCGTTAATATCCGAGAAGCCCCTTGTTCTTCGTTTTACAAAGCCAAGCATGCGTAAAGCCTTATTAAGTGCATGGTCAATACGAGCTGAAAAATCTAAGTCAGAGGTTAATAGCACACCTAGGTCATTGATTTGATCCGCACAGTCTAATGGACTGTCGTTAATGTGATAAACAGAGTTACTGGAATTCTGGACCTGCGGAATTTATTGACCTTGCATTTGAGAACATTAAGGTCCATGCCATTAGCATGGCACCATTGTGACAATCTGTCAAGATCTTCCTGAAGTGCCAAAGAGTCATCTGGTGAGGTTATTCTTAGAAACAGCTTCAAGTCATCAACAAACAGAAGAAAAAGACTCTGCCTAAAACAAGAGGAAAGATCATTGATAAAGATGTTGAATAATAGGGAGCCCAGGTGCGAGCCCTGAGGGACGCCTGATCATACTAAGATTTGAGACGATGTAAAGTTATTAAGGTGCACCATCTGAGTCCTACCTGTAATGTAGCTCCTTATCCACAGCAGGAGAGACCCTGAGACACCCAGGGACGATAGTTTTTTAATTAAAACTTCGTGGTTCACTCTGTCAAACGCCTTGGAGAAGTCAGTGTAAATAGAGTGTACCTCTTCACCACTCTCCAAGGCGCCCGTCAGGAGGTCCACATAGGTGAGGAGATTTAGTTCGGTAGAAGAGTTTTTTTTTTGAAGCCGAACTGCTCATGTATTATTTCAGGCCCAAGGCAAGATGTTAAGAATTTTGTGACAATATTTTCAAATATTTTTGGAATAGCGTTAAGGATACTTATAGGGCGATAATTAGTGACATTTTCTGAGTCACCAGATTTCTGTATGGGTATTACAAAGCTTGATTTCCAGAAATCCGGAAATATACCGTCCTGCAATGATTTATTAAAGATGATATGCAGTGGACGTGATAGAACAAAACAGCAGTTTGTAAGAAACAGTGGATGAACCTTATCAGGTCCGGGTCTTTGTCTGGGTTAATATTTTTTAGTTCAGTGTAAATGTCTGAAATTGCAATAGTGAGGTTACATAGGTTGTGGGGGCCGGAAGAGAGCTGATCTGGCATATCCAAGGAGTTGTTGGTATAGACTGAGCCGAAGTGCTCGGCAAAGAGTTCAGCCGCTTGTGGGCCCATGGGAGCTGATTTTTCATTAAAGGTGTAGCTGGGTGGTTGTTTACTAGAGTTTTGCAGGGAATCCGTGTATGACCAGAAAGCCTTGGGGTTGTGCCGAAGAGATGCTTCTGTCTCTCTGATGTAGTTATGAAGACAGTGCTTTGATAGAAGATTACATTGAGATCGCAAATTAGATTAAGTTTGGTAATCGCAGGGAAGTTTGCTTACCTTAGATTTTTTATGAGCAATCTTTTTTTGTATTGTGAGTGATTTTAGGGCCTGCGAGAACCATTTGGGGAATTTCCTACTAGCATTTATTTTCTTAGGTAAAAAGATGTCAAATGTATTATATAGAACATTGTAGAACAGTCTTAACATCTCATCTGCCGTCTTCCCAGCAAACAGATCATCCCACAAAAAGAGTCCCAGGCAATCATTTATATCGTTGAAACTTGCTGCTTTGAAGTTGTAGTAGTAATCATCTCCCTGAGCGCACGGTGCGTTGTGCCTTGGATTAAGATCCACTTTTAAAAGCAATGGTGGATGGTGGTTGTCCAGTGGTAGCAGGTATTCTTCAGTGTCAGGATGTGTGATTGTCAACTTTGAGTGACATAGGACCAGATCAAGAATGACATTGTTGGCATTTCGAATGTCATTAATCTGGTATAAGTTTTGAAGTGAGCAGATTTCTGATAAAAGTTGTATATTAGCAAAAAGCTAGACTATTGATATTTATCCAAAAGCTAGACGTATAAAGTAAAATATGTTTACACGTGTGTGAATATTTTTCAACACAAGTGATATATAAGGCGCTTTCTAGGCACGTTAACTGTGTCTTTTTTTCAAGATGTCAACAATAAATGATCTATTACCAACTGACAAAACATCTGGTATATCGTCTCTCAGCGCGATAAATAAAAGTTGCAGAAATCACCGTAAACAGTGAATATTTTATTTATTCATTCACAGGCAGAAACCCATTATAAATATTTTTTCTTATAATAAACAACCTAAATGCCCGCGTTGTTAATACCCTATCTTCAATCAAAGTTGGGGCATTTGAGAAAAATAATTTCTAGCGCCAGCGTACTAACAGGTGATTTAAGCCCGGTTCTATAAACCTGGCTTGATTCAGGTTTCACAGGCAGAAATTTAATAAATTACTGGCAAATTTGTTGCCATTCTGACGTAGATATATAAAAGTTCAGATTCAACTGAGCTGAGCTTAAACTGACCTTTTAAAGCTTTAATCAAATCAAAAGGTTGGAATGATTTAGAAGATCGTTTTATCAACCATACTATTTACACAAGATATATTGGACCCTTAATTAATATATGTGCATTACATGGACTTTGATTAGTTGGGCTAAAAAAATGCGCACTATTTTTAAATTAATTGTTATTTTAAATGAATCAATAACGTTAATAGATTCAAAACACCATTAATTAGCAGGTTATTAATGTGAATAATCGGAGTCCAAGACAAGTAAATAATATTAAAGATGGCCGACGTGACGGATGTTCGGAAATCTAGTAAAGCGAAATAAATATGTGTTATTTGTGAGAAATATGTAAAAGGGACTATTGTGTGGAATATAATAGGTCTTATCATAGCCCTTGTGTAGTGCGTTGCCCCGGGTTTCAGATTGTCAGTTGTCAGCAACTTATTTGCTCGGAGTGTGTGAAGAACGATGCCGACCAGTCCACAGAATATCGATTGAAGTTCTACGCTAAAAACAATGGTCTGTTAATTAATTTGGTCCTGTAGATGCAGGAAAAACACGATTTGCTTCGCGAGAAAACCTATTTTTTTTAGAAAAAGAAGTAGAAAGGTCGAAAATTGCAGAGAGTGAGGTTAGTTTCTTTCCCTCCCCGACTCCCGCTTCGATCACTGCTGCAGGAGTGTCCCGCCAAAAGTAATTTCTTCCATTTGGAACGTCACATTGCGCAGGCAACAACGGTGGGCGAAAAAGTGTTAGCAACACTGAATCTGGCAACAGCGGTAAGAACAACTCGAAAAATAGCAACAGAAGGTCTAATGTAATGCCGAAAGTTACACCTGGCAACAGTGCATCAAGCGCTGATAGAAACAAAAACAATGTCTCGTTAGAAACAAAAGACATTCCTTCTGGACAAGCTTCAGAGGACGTCCAGGTTGCAATACTGGCCAACAAGAACAGGTCAACCCCTGATGATGAAGCCAAAGAAGAACCTGGATGGGAAAAGTACAGAATAAGAAATCTAGGCGCCCTCCTTGGAGGAGCAAACAGGATTGCAGGTTGCTGAAGCCTACTTCTGGTTATTTGTCTCAGGGTTTACTCCTGACACAAATGCAGATGCCATTCTGGACCACCTGAAATAAAAAAAATGTCAGTAGTAAAAGCATTTGTGAAAAGATGTATACCAACAATCTACAGAGCCGGCTGCAAGGCAGTATCATCACATGCAGACATTGCCGGTGAGAAGAGGAGGTTCTGCATATGAATGTGTGTTCAGTGAGAAATAAGATAGAAGAAATAGAGGCTTCTCTAGGAGACCAAGAATCCAAGGAATATGGCATTGTATGTTTCTCTGAGCACCACTTAAGAGGGGAGGAAGTGACAATGTTACGAATAAGTGACTATGTTGTGTCTTCTTTCTTTGCTCGAACAACCTTGTGCCGGGGGGTGCCATGATTTTGAATAGACCATCTTTATGTTGTAGAGATTCAACTGAAATTGTGAAAATGTCTGTCGAGTTTCACTGTGAGATGGCCGCAGTGGAGGTCAAACATTTTAATTGTGTTATTTTAACTATTTACACATCCACAAAGGGAGATTTTAAAATATTTTTAGAAACCTTAACGGGCTTTGGATTTTGTTGTTTATAGGAATTTTAACTATATTATACTGAATGGTGATTGTAATAATCTTTTTAATACTGATAATCAACGTAGGCTAGATTTGGTCAATCTCTTAAAGGGTTTTAACCTAGATCAGCAATTTTTTTCAAATACAAACAACATAAACTGCATTGATAATATATTTGTAAATTTTTGCGATACCGCACTGATGTGTTTGATGGTGAAATTTGAGTGTATTATTGCTCAAAAACACGACATCAGCTGTCTCTCCCTCAAACTGAAGATACGGAATGAATCCAAAGGGAAAATATGGATAATTTACAAGCTATATAGGCACTGCTAACGCACGTATATCTGAAGAAATCCATATATCTTCCCTTATATTTATTAGAATGCCATTATGTGAAATTTGAGTGTATTATTGTTCAAAAACACGACATCAGCTGTCTCTCCCTCAAACTGAAGATACGGAATGAATCCAAAAGGAAGTTTATATGGATAATTTACAAGCTATATAGGCACTGCTAACGCACGTATATCTGAAGAAACCCATATATCTTCCCTTATATTTATTAGAATGTCATTATGTGAAATTTGAGTGTATTATTGTTGAAAAACACGACATCAGCTGTCTCTCCTTCAAACTGAAGATACGGAATGAATCCAAAGGGACGTTTATACGGATAATTTACAAGCTATATAGGCACTGCTAACGCACGTATATCTGAAGAAACCCATATATCTTCCCTTATATTTATTAGAATGCCCTTATGTGAAATTTGAGTGTATTATTGTTCAAAAACACGACATCAGCTGTCTCTCCCTCAAACTGAAGATACGGAATGAATCCAAAGGGAAGTTTATATGGATAATTTACAAGCTATATAGGCACTGCTAACGCACGTATATCTGAAGAAACCCATATATCTTCTCTTATATTTATTAGAATGACATTATGTGAAATTTGAGTGTATTATTGTTGAAAAACACGACATCAGCTGTGTCTCCCTCAAACTGAAGATACGGAATGAATCCAAAAGGAAGTTTATATGGATAATGACCCTCTTTTGTCTGACCACTGTGCGGTTGTGATGGAGGTTCTGATGGATGGAATGAGGGCGAGGCCAAGGTACCTGGAGCATCGGCCTCTAACACGGGAAGGTATGAGTAGAATGTGTGAGAGTTTGGAGAGACAGGACTGGGACTGCGGCTTCTTGGGGGGAGAGTGTCGATGGAGCTTCTACCATTTCTTGCATACTCTTCAAACTGAGATGCACAGTTCTTTTCCTATTACTAAGAGAAATGTTGAACAGAATTCAAAAGTTTCTTGGTTCAATGACGATTGCAGAGGCATGAGCAGGGAAACCTTAAGGTTCCTGCAGGAACTATATCAAAACAGACCATTAGCTCATCTAAGAGAACAGATACAATTGTTCAAAATACAGTACAACCAACAGCTTCTAAGTGCAAAGAAACAGGCATTTGCAAATCATATTATGAACTGATCGAATGTTGTCCGAGCCTCCTGGGTGTCATAAATTCATACAGGGGAGTGATACAGCAGTCTGCGCAGGAAACATTGAGTGCGAATGATTTTAATGAGTTTTTTGCAGGGGTGGCTGATCGGATTCGGGCATTTGCTCCGCCTGCGAAAGGGAGTCATCGAGTGTTTATGAATGAAGCATTGCAGGGCGATCTGCACTTTTCCTTTTAGGAGGTCAGTTTTGTACAGGTGGGGGATGCTATCAATGCATTAAAGAATAAACCAAATAGATACATATATCACATGAATGTTCCCATGGCAAAACAACTTAAAGATCAACTTATATTTCCATTGAAAACGGTAATAAACCTCAGTATAAGGAGTGGAATCTTCCTTGCCTGCCTTAAGAATTCAAAAGTTATAACAATCTTTAAGAATGATCAAAAAAATTATTCTTATACTTATAGGCCAATTTCTCTAATTCCAGTTATTGGAAAGATGTGTGAATTTATGCTAAAGGAACAACTATACAACTACTTTGACAGCCATAATTTACCCTTCCTATATTGGATCTTTTGGGATTCATAGTGGGGGCCTTTGAGGGCGAGCAGTATGCAAGTGCTGCCTTTTGTGACCTCTCGAAGGCCTTTGACTTGTCTCTCATGAGATCCTACTGGACAAGCTGGGGTTTTATGGTGTATCTGACTGGACTGACATTAGCCATGGAGTGCCACAAGGATCGATATTAGGTCCACATTTATTATATATAAACCATATATCAAATGTGTCTTCAGGTGCGGGTGTTGGCTTTTCGCGGATGATACCACTCTGGCACGAAGAGGTAGAGAGCTTTTGGGTCTGCTGGACTCTGTTCATCGGGATGTTGGGAGGCTTGGTGAGTGGTTTGTGGCCAAACGTCTTGCTCTTAATGCTACGAAGACCATTGATTTGACATTTGGTCTCGGAGAGATCCCGGGCGAGAATCCTGATGCCACTAAATTTTTGGGGGTGTACTTGGACCCTGCACTAAGGTTTGAGATGCATGTGGACTCTGTCGCGAACAAACTGTCCAAACATATATTTCTGTTGAGAAATCTTGTCAGGATACTTCCTTTTCAAATGCTGCTTCAGGCTTTTCATGCGGTGTTCCAGTCTGTTGCGGTGTATGCCATCCTGACTTGGGGGCACTCCCCCCAGTCCGATCGTATTTTTGCCTTGCAGAGGAGGGCGGTGTGCATCATTGCGGGATTGTCATATAGAGAGGATCTAAAGCAAACTTTCATTAACTTAAAAATACTAACTATTCCATCCAGATATATTTATGATTGTCTTCTCGATCAATATCGCTCTGTACAGGCGGAATAATTTTTAACATGAGCACCTGACACGTCAAGACAGTTCCATCAGAATTGACTTTTTGAGATTGACCAGAACTCGTTTATCGATTAATTATTACTGCCCTCTGCTCTACAATAAGTTACCAGAACATTTAAAGGAATTGTCTCCTGCAGGCTACAAATATAAAATTAAGCAGATTCTTATAAATGGGTCATTTTATAGTGTAGGCGAATTTCTGGAAAGTGACTGTTAGTGTGTTAGTCCATATTATGTTAAGGTTTATGTATTGTTATTTTAAGACTTACTTAAATATTGGTTTTGTTATATTTTAAACTAATTTTAATGTGCATCTATTTTATTGTATTTTTTTAAGACTTATTTAAATAGTGGTTTTGTTTTACCAAAACCTATTACCTCTTTGAAGTAAGTAATATGATATATTGTATCAGTTGCTTGAATGAAGATTTGATTTGATTTGAATGTTGTCAAATAATCTTGGTGTATAAACATTTATATTTAGCAATTTCTCTTTTAATTGCAGGCATATGCAAGGTAAGGGTGTGTTGCTTACAGATGGTTCCGAAAGGGGAAATAAAGGCAAAGGGGGTGCAAAGGCCCTAATGAATACCATCGTTCAATTAAGAAAATTGTGCAACCATCCCTTTATGTTTCAACAAATTGAGGAAAAATGGTGCGATCATATTGGAATAGCTGGTGGTGTTATTTCTGGGTATGTTATCAAATATTTTAATAATTTTTCACTTTCTAGCCGTATAGAAGAATCTTACCGATATGTATTAGTTCCATCTGTAGTTTCCTACAATTATAGTTCATTCATCCTGATTTTATAGGGCCTATGACATTGGTGACTGACAGTCGTTTAGGAAAATTTACTTTGAAGGTGTATTTGTCTTTTTCTTTGGTTGATACAGATACAATAAACTAAATAATGTACAATGGTTTGTTCGCGCTCTCAAGTTTATTTTTTTAGTTTTTGGGAAACACGTCTCCTATAATTGGCTTTTTTGTAACGTTTTCTGTTCTACAATATGGTGTTCACAGATTTCGAATTCAATATTTATTCCAACTTCTGTCATAATTTCAAAAATAAATAAGCACGGACGACGTGGATCTGGTATAGCCCTGGAGCCCGTGTACAAAAATTGCAACGATTTCGGGACGTTTCTTTATATTTTTATTCGATTGTACCCACATTGAGCAGATACGTTTGGGGTGTCAGCTGGCCAGGTGGCGGTGGGGGTATTTGCCAAGGGGTTGCAAACACATGAAAAAAATCGTGACGGGAATCAGTCGCGGGCAGCATGAAACTTTTATGAACGGAAAATTATTATCAGTAATGAACATTGAACATTGTCAGCTAGCCGGGGGGTGGTGGGGTACTTGTCAGCTAGGGGTACGAATGAGTCCGAAAATGCGAATTTTGAAAACGACGTCGGGCAACTTGAAATTTGGGTGGATACTAATATTTTATATATGTTTCACGAAAAAAAGTGTCAGCTGCTCGTATGTCGGTGGAAAAGTTATCAGCTGGGGTCACAAAACGTTCCGGACGTAGACGCGTTGTTAGCTGGTGTGCACGACCTTTAATGCATCAGCTGACAATTTTTCCACCTACATACGAGCAGCTGACATTTTTTTTTTTTCGTGAAACATATATAAACTATTAGTATCCATCCAAATTTCAAGTTGTCCGAAATCATTCTTGATGATTTAAACATGAAAAACATGCAGGGGGGCAATCTCGACTTAACAACTTCAGTTCTACATAATCAGAAATACATTTAACTATCACTAGGTAATTATTTTGTGCTTAGTTGTAATGGATTATAAAATATAACGTAATAAAAGCAAAATAATATTTATAAGAATTATCGTAAAATAGCACGTCGCATCAAGGATAGCCGTGGTCTCTGTTGAACTTAGTGTTTTGTTTTACGCGTCGAAACTTCAAACGCCTATTAGTTTGACTTGTCAATTGCGTTATACAAACAATAGTTTCAGTAAAAGTGTAGTGTATTAATATACTTTATTTAGTGTGTTCCTGTGTTTTGCTCCGTTTCAGCGTACGTTTATACGCGACAATGGCGAAAGTCGAACAGTTTTGTGTGTTGTGTTTACAAAAGAAAGAAAAATTAACAGCTTTTACGGAACAGACTTTGCAAAAATTTAAAGAAATCTTGCTTATAAGACAGGCAAATAATTTGAAAATGAATGATGTGCATATTCCTGATGAAGTGAATAACGTCCAACAATACCATCGCAAATGCTATTGTCGTTTCACCGCTTTGCCGCTGAAATATCGACCAAAACCGCAAGAAAATATTAAGTTAGTTATAATACTTGTTTATTGTTTGTCGTACATTACAGTATTTATTGATAATAATAATCAGGCAAGTCTGACAAAAGTACACATGTCATAGTACGGTGCTCAGATACTGATATTCCTGTCATCATGCTAGGAAACTTAAAAAAAATTCAAAATAATGTAAAAATTTGGATGAAGATGGGTACCGGTAATGGGCAGCGATTTTTTTGTATCAATGACTTATATGCAGCACTAGGCGTGAACGTTTGCCTTGCTATTATCGCATTTTATATATTCACAGGATGCGATTACAACCCAGCCTTTTTTAAGAAGGGAAAAGCAAAGCCATTCAGCATTTGCGCCATGGCTTTAAGACAATACAAAAAGTTAATGATGCACGTGTTGCGACCTTCATGAATGTATATAAACTAGGAAAAGATGACAATGAATTTACATTGCCTGATAAGAACTTCGACGCATCCCTCTTGCTACCATTGTACTCTGAATTAAAACAGCAATTATTGAGGACCATCTACATATCGAGGATTTGGAGCAACGCGCACAAGCAAGTTCCGTCCACATTGGATCCACTAGATTATGGATGGCAACTGGAGGAAAGTAAATACACCTGCAAATGGTTCGATGGCGATCAATTACCCTCGACTGTGGAAATGATCACTCAAGACGCTGACAACACTAAAGGTATTTATTTATATTATTTGAATTTGTCATGTCATAAAATATTAATAATTTTTATACAATCAATTACTTATTTTTCCAGATATCAATAAACAGCCTGATGACGATCTTTTACCAATCGAACTCGAAGACTCTGATGATGACGAAGAAGAAGATGATGATGATGACGAAGATTAAGATTGCCATTAATAATAAGTTAAATGATAAAATGATTTTTTGTGTAGTAAAATTGTTTACCTACTATTAATTTATGTATCTTAGTACAGTGTTATGTTTCATTACAATTAAGCACAAAATAATTACCCATGGATAGTTAAATGTATTTCTGATTATGTAGAACTGAAGTTGTTAAGTCGAGATTGCCCCCTGCATGTTTTTCACGATTAAATCATCAAGAATGATTTCGGGCAACTTGAAATTTGGGTGGATACTAATATTTTATATATGTTTCACGAAAAAAAGTGTCAGCTGCTCGTATGT
>JAEQML010080966.1:0-11395 GCA_016904865.1 Pissodes strobi | reverse complement strand
CGATATATTCCTCGATTAATTGTTTTAAATGAAAAACATGGCATTTCTGTATTTTACAAACTGATAATTCTAAGACATTTGTGAATTTATTAACGTTGTTATTAACCGTATTTTATAATTACTAATTACAATGTTCTGGTTCAATTACATGAGGGAACGCTGCTTTAAACCCCAGGAAGATAAAGTAAATATGTAAATAGACACGGAAAGAAATTTGATTTAATTTAAAGTAAACACCAAATAGCTGGTTTCCAATTAATTAACAGAGTTCGTAAATTAGTGAACAAGCAACATTTCGCATTAAGCACTCTAAAAATATCTCTCTCCTTTCTGATGTAATTTCCGAACTCATTTCGTAACACATATGCATTAGGAGTTTCGATAAAGCATTCCACTGACGGAGATGCATGTCAACATTTTCCAAGTTGACCTACATAAATCAGTCGCTTAACTATTATACCCTCGACAGGGAATGCACATAAATTTTGAGTTCCAATAATTGTGAATTCTAAGTTAAAATTATGTATTTCAAGCTACGATTGTGAAACTTTGCTGAAAATTAAATCAAAAATATTTATAGTCCTTCTACGCCTTCACAGATTTCCAAAAATCCTAGCTTTATTTACATACATACAAAAGCTAAATTATTAATGGAGATACTTAAAAATGTATTTATCCTTTCTCATTACAGGTAAATAAAGATGTAAGATATGAATTTATTTTATATAAATCAACTGTAGTTCAAGGCAATAGTCGAAAATCGATCATTTAAATAGAGGTTCATTTTTCAGAACGATCGAAGTGATTTCTATCTTTTCGTCGTTTTCAGGTGATATTTGGTCGCACTGATTATATTACCTCCTTAAAAGACTTATACAATTATATTATATCAACACATTAATATGTGTACTAAGAAAATTCTTACAAATATATAAAGCATTACAGATACATTGGAGACTATTTACGATCAACAGCACATGTTCCAGATATCTGAGATAATCTTTTTATTTTTCTTTAAGAATGTACATGTCTCTATTAATATATTATGGGCATGCCTGCATTAATAAGATGAGGTATTTACACTTCCAATCTTTGTGATACCAATATAAGTACTGTATATATTCTTTAAATATAAAAATTAGAATTCGAAATTCTTCAACTTATTAAGCTAGTTCAATTCTCAATATGTTTTACTATGCGTCAATATATTTTCAAAACAAATGTAGGTTAAGCCAGAGATATATGTGGTGTAAACAACATTATCAGGCGTGAATAAATGCACTAATTATTACAATGACATATTATAATCTGACGACAAATATTTCGAGACTGGTAATATCAATAACCCGTCCCCAACTGCTAAAAGCAACATTTCGATTCACTCATTTTATTGTACTGCATTAAATTTCATTATTTCAATTGGCTAGAGGCAACGATAAAAATAACACCATTGTATGAGTAGATTTAATTAATGACTCACCTATTTAAAAGGAACTCGAAAATAACCAGATCAGATCGAATTTTGAACAATCTATGAAAACCTTTAGTACTGTCAGTACTAGGAACCATCTGCTGCTTTCTAAACTGTGAAGTAAATTCTTAATATTGCCGCAAGATTCTACCGAGCTATCGCTAAAATATAATCCTGAGAATTGTAAATGTGCTGTCACAAAGGATCTAATTTATATCAATCTGAGAATGGTGCACTTATACCTTTCTGGTAGTTCATTCGAGCTTTACGAATTCTGGAATAAATTTGAAGAAGATAAACTGAATGAAAGAATCAAACATGCCAAATAGGTTAAATTTCGCCCTTGAAATTCAAGTTTTGCCAATTGTCAATTCAGAGGTTTAAACTAATCATACGGAATGACGATTAAAGCTTAGTTCACCTCAAGTTCAAGAAGTATTGCATTAGTCAACTCTAACAGCTGCTGATACAGTGAGCAAAGAAAGTCATGGACGCTTGATATGACTTATATACAAAGGCTGATTTAGAGACATCAATCTAAAAGTTAAGACATAAAATTTGGTATGTAATTGGTAAGTATGAGAAAGAAGAGTTAAAAAAGTTCAAAAAGCTACAAATTTTTCAGAAAAAAATTATTCACGTCCAGCATTTAACGGAAACTGGTGCTTAATTTTCAATTGAGATGTTATGATATCTATCTCTAAATTAATAAAATATTTGCATGAGTTCAGAAAGAATTTAAGCCAAACGTTCCGTTATTTTATTCAATCTCCAGGTTATTACTTGGCAATATAGCTGAATCTTAGAAAAAGCATACAAAATTAAATTGAGCGAAAAGCTAAATTAGAATAATCTTGCAGTTTCTTGGAATAGAACTTCATCGTTTTTTTTATTCCAACACAATTTTACCAATCTCACATTGTAACCACTATCCCAAAAATACCTCGAAGCAGAATTCTGCAAATTTAATAATATGTTTTATCCAGAAGTGACCCCCATGGAAATTGCTGCTTTTCCTGTGATAACTAAATCTTCTAAGAAATTTTTATAACAATATTTTTGCTTTTTGAAGTTTTGACTTGAAGTAGATACATGTAATGTAATGACTTACATCATCATGGCAATTGAAATCCACAAAGAAAATAAATTATTTCTGGACCGTATGCTTTTGGGAAATCAAAATACGATTGGTTTCAGTATTTTCAGGTAGCCACTCAATTCGACCCATGAGGTTAACATATAGCAAGTCTCCAAAAAAAGCCTGTTATTAATATTTATATTATTATATTGTTTGTTTTCTAAGCTCCTTAGTTCGGATGGCATTGACCTCAAACAGATAAGCATAGCATATATTAAATTGCAAATGAAATTGCCTTTATTCACTATGAACACAAATTTGAACGTATATTTAGACAGAAGCTATAATAGCTAAGATTAAACAAAAAAAACTGATACTTTCCGTACTATCAACATTTTGGCAAATGGTCGCTTTTTAAAACAAAGGAATATTCTATCATTAGTTTCTAGTCTGAAAGATAATTTAAATGAAAGTTAGTGCAACTGGCCGTATCACTACGCAGGTAGCTCGGTAACTAAAAGCGATACAATAGAGAAAAGCTGTACATTTTAAGGCATGTTAACATTTTTCAGGTTGCAAATATTTTGCATCGTTGTGAAACTATCATGAAAGAATTGAAAACTGAAATATCTGCTACCGAAATTGAAATAACTGTGGAAGTATCATTCCATTAAAAAACTATAAATTAAGTTGTGTGAAATTTCAAAATCATTCAAAAACAAAATTAAAAATGTTTTGAAATGCCTGTGGGACACCTGATGTGATTGTACACTTGTATGTGAAAGGCATAATACCAAAGAACCTTAAATTTGACAAAGATATTGCAAACTATCTAGAAGCTATTGATAATATTGATCACATGGAGATGCCAGCGAGACGTTTGAAAGCTTCGGAGATTACTAAATTCAATCGAAATACTTAGACACCACACTAGCGTCTCGCCGGTACAGGGAACCACGACTTCTGCCAAACGGTAAAGTTGATGGCCCTACACGCGTTCTTTAATATTTACATTTTTATCTTTACATTTCCACTTAATCCCCTTGGCTCGCTTCGCTCACTGCGGGGAGCAACCAACGTAAACTAACCCAAACTAACCCAAGGCATGCCAAAAAACTAACTAATCCAATAGAAAAAAACTTGCAAGCGCCGGGCGTCCAACTCATTACTTTACGTTCTAGACGCGAGCCTCTCCATCTAAGCGAACCTCTCACAAAGTCTTAAGCTGCATTTACATTCAATTTGAAGTCAAATTCAAGTTGAAATTTGCCTGCTTGTCATATGGTGACAGCACGTAGCATTTACATTGGAGAAAATTCGAAGTTGACTTTGAAGTGCACTTTGAATTTTGTTAAGCTGCTTGCCAAACGCAAGCAGAAAATAAATGTATAGGTTGGATTATTTTTGTTTATCTTAATATTCTTAATGTTGCTTTGTTTAGGTCAGGTCTAATTTATCTATGGATTAGGTAAATTTCAATTTTGTGTTAGAATAAATTAACATTTGTATCAAACAATTTGCACACATGTAAAATGGACTTTGAAGGACCCCATTTTGATGAAAATGATTTTTTTGAAGGCACTGTAATTGAAAAAAACGATTTCAACGAGGAATTGTTCTTAAAAATGTTTTGTAATTATCTGGCCATATACAACACACAAAATAAAACATTCCATACGTATAATTACGTAACCTAAAAATTCGTTCAATGTAAATGACATATTTGCGAATTGCACTTTGACTTGGACTTCAAATTGAATGTAAATGCAGCTTTATAGTAGATTCCCAGATAAACCCACACCAGATGCAAAAGATCGGCAAATTCCTCGTCAGCCAACTTTAACCTTGACGTGGCGGTTATACGCGGCCTGCACCAAATAATCTGGGTATGATTAAAGAATTGTTCTTCAAAATTAAAATAGTTGGTCTGCACCAATTAAACGAAAACGTGTTTTGTTGGTGGGCTGGTTCAGGAAAAATAAAAATTTGCAATAGCCATTCACTTTCTTTTTTCCCAACTGGCGGTCATGGAAATCTTGTGTTATTATGGCTGCTCTGACTTTTTTACAGAAATTCCCTTAACACACTTTAATGTATGCCGATTTAAGGTTATTTTAACATTGAAAATGTTTCTGTTATCCTAATATAGGGCCTCAAATAGTGAAAAAGTACATGCTACATTTGCCACATGACGTCATACGCGTGAGAGATCGTGTTAGTTTGTTTATTTAAACTTAAATTTGATCATAAGGTATCCGAATCGGTTCAAATTCAAATGACTAAAATAAATTGGAACTAACTAAAACTAACCGAAAGTTGATTGAACGACTAACCAAAAGTAACCAAAAGCACCAAAACTAGCTAAAACGTATCGGAACTGGTTACAAACATTAAAATAAGTTAAAACTAACCAAAACGAGCCAAATTTTAAGGACTAACCAAAACTAACCAAAAACATTAAATTTTATTAAAACATATCGGAACCGATTCAAACGACTAATATACATTGGAACTAGCTAAAAGTAACCGAAAGTAGATTGAATAACTAACCAAAACTAACCAAAAAATTTAAACCCAAACCAACCCAAATTAACCGAATATTGGCGACTAACCTAAACTAACCAAAAACATTAAAATTGGTTATAACGTATCGGAACTGGTTCAAATGACTTAAATAATTTAAAACTAATTGAAATCAATCGAAAATTGATTGAACGACTAACCAAAACTAACCAAAAGTATCCAAAAGCACCAAAAAGGGCACAGATTAAACATATTAAAGTAAGTTGAATTTAACCGAAGTCTGGCGACTAAATTAGGTTGACCAAAAACTAGTTATAACGCATCCCAACCGGTTCATATAACGAAAATAAATTGGAACTAACTGAAAGTAACCAAAAGTTAATTGAATGACTAACCAAAACTAACCAAAAAACTAAAATTGATAATAACGTACGAAGCCGGTTCAAATGACTAAAATAAATTAAAACTGACTGAAATTAACCGAAACTTGGTTAAACGACTAACCAAAAGTAACCAAAAGCACCAGAAAAGGCTAATTTTCAGTTAGTTTTAATTTATTTTAGCCATTTGAACTAGTTCCGATACGTTATACCCAATTTTAGTGTTTTTGGTTAGTTACCAAAATTCGGTTAATTTGTATTAGTTTTAACTTACTTCCGTAGTTTTAATCTATTTCGATACGTTTTAGCCCGTTTTGGTGTTTTTAGTTACTTTTGGGTAGTTTTTGTTAGTCATTCAATCAACGTTCGGATAGTTTCAGCCAGTTCTAGTTTTTTTGGTCAATTGAACAGGTTCCGATACGTTAATTTCAGTTAGTCGTCAAAATTCGGTTAATTTGGGTTAATTACTTATTTTAATACCTTTAATCACTTCCGATACGTTTTAGCTCTTTTTGGTGTTTATGCTTACTTTTGATTAGTTTTGGTTAGTCATTCAATCAGTTTTCGGTTAGTTTTAGTTAATTATAATTTAGTTCAGTCATTCGAACCGGATCCGATACGTCATGACCAATTTTAATGTTTTGGTTAATTTTAGTTAGTCACCAAAATTCGGTTAATTAAAGTTAGTTTCAACTTACCTTAATATTTTTATTTTAAATATGTTCGGATATATTTTAGCCCTTTCTGGTGCTTTTGGTTAGTCGTTCAATCAACTGTCAGTTAATTTCAGTTAGTTTTAATTTATTGTAATCATTTTAACCAGTTCCGATACGTTATAAACAATTTTAGTGTTTTTGCTTATTTTTAGTTAGGCACCAAAATTCGGTTAATTTGGATTAGTTTTAATATTTTTAATCTATTTCGATACGTTTTGATGCTTCTGGTTAGCTTAGGTTAATCGTTCAATCAACGTTCGGTCAAGTTCAGTTAGTTTTAATATATTTTAGTAATTTGAACCGGTTCCGGTACGTTATAAGCATTTTTAATATTTTTGGTTAGTTTTGGTTAGTCACCAAAAATCGGTTAATTTGGGTTAGTTTGAACTTACTTCAATATTTTTAATCTATTTCGATGCGTTTTAGCCCGTTTTGGTGCTTTTGGTAACTTTTGGTTAGTCGTTCAATCAACTTTCGGTAAAGTTCAGTTAGTTTTAATATATTTTAGTCATTTGAACCGGTTCCGGTACGTTATAAGCAATTTTAATGTGTTTGGTTAGTTTTGGTTAGTGGCCAAAATTCGGTTAATTTAGGTTAGTTCTAACTTAACATTTTTTGTAATCTATTCTGATAAGTTTTAGTCCGTTTTGGTGCTTTTAGTTACCTTTGGTTAGTCATTCAATCAACTTTCGGTTACTTTCAGTTAGTTCCAAATTATTTTAGTCACTTGAACCAGTTCCGATACGTTATAATCAAATTTAATGTTTGTGGTTTGTTTTCGTTAGTCGCCAAAATTCGGTTCGTTTTGGTTAATTTTAACTTACTTTAATTTTTGTAACCTGTTCCGATTAGCCCGTTTTGGCGCTTATGGTTAGATTTGGTTAGTGGTCTAATCAACTTTCGGTTAGTTTCAGTTATTTCCAATTTATTTTAATTATTTGAACCGGTTCCGACACGTTATAATCAAATTTAATGTTTTCGGTTAGTTTTGGTTAGTCGCCAACATTCGGTTCGTTTTGATTATTTTATCTTACTTTATATTACTTTACGTAATCTGTTATGATACGTTTTAGCCCGTTTTGGTGCTTTTGGTTAGTTTTGGTTAGTCGTTCAATAAACTTTCGGTTAGTTTCAGTTAGTTCCAATTTATCTTAGTCATTTGAACCGATTCCGATACGTTATAATCAAATTTAAGTTTAAATAAACAAACTAACACGATCTCTATGTTAAAATGCATTTTTAGATTGTCAGACATGCAGAATTGATTGGTTAAAACAAAAGTTCCGATATCATAATAATACAAAAATTTCCCATATGTAGCCAATATTCTGGCGTATAACATGAGTTGGATTTAAAAAACATTTAACTATAACATTGTATCTGTCAGTTTTCAGATTTAATTGAATTTCGTGCTCATTCGATTTTAGAATATGCAATAATTTTGGAAATAAGTGTGCTGGAATGTGCATTAAACAACATTTATAAATGCCTTCCAGGAGCACGGGGTAATTTAAATAATGATTTTTCGCCACCGCTTCTAGTAGAACAATTCAAATAAAGGCACTTATAACCTGGCATTTTTAACAAAAATAAAATAAAGATTAATTATTTTTCGTAACGCTCTCGGACTAAACCAAAAGACTCGCGTGGCTCGCGTTTAGAATTATACTAGAGCTTGCCCTGACTATTTCTTGGGATGGCTGGCCATCCCAAGGAGGCGGAGCTTTAAACGAATTCTTGTTTCATGCGTTAGGCGGGAGGTTTCGCATCTGGTGTGGGTTTATCTGGGGTAGAGTGCCCAACGCAGTAAAAGTCTGCATATGTGTTAATAAATGGTTTTTGTGGGCACCTCGGGGTTGCAACCTGAAATTTTCACAGAATGAAGGCTTTATTATATTAATTCAAAATCCGAAGGTAATGAAAAATCATAACGGGCAAAAGGGCAGTATACCTAAAAATCGAGATTATTATACTAACGTGTAGGATATTAAATTATGAATGTTTTCATATAAAATTCATCTACATTTTTGTACGAATTATATTTTTTATCATTGCTTGAAATATGCAGATTACATTGGCCCTTACGGCAAAATAAATCAAAAAATTGAAATATCTCCCTTCGAACCTGGGCAAAATCTGATTGAAATATACTCATTTTTGTATTCACCTCGCATTCTCTCCGAAATGAAGGCTCAAATCAAAAATTTTTATTCTTGCAAAAAGTTTGCCTTAAGTATTTAAAATACATAGGTGCATGAATAATTTTTTTTTCTCAAATGGTAATGGAAAAATAGAATTAAATGTAAAAAAGTAATTTTCATCTAGGCGCGACCGTCCGATCTCGCGCTTCCCGAGTACTCTCGTATCTCACTTTTCTTCATAGCTTCCTCTCTCTCGCGCCTATTGTACAATACAATAAGTGCTTTTACACCATTACGGGTTAGAATACTAATAATAATAATAGCTATTATTAATTGAATAAAGTCAATGAAGACATTTTCGATTATACTGAAATTTATTTTTTCTCCAGCCGCGCGCAAAATAACTAAATACTAAATTCAAATGAAATCGCAAAATCGACGAATGCCGTGGATCCTTATTTTGCGCTCTAGCGCGAACATGGAAAAGGAAATTCTCACTTTTTCCGTCTAGTGTGCTGAATGGTCATGGATACCGAAGATAAATAAATGACAGTCGTGCGTTTGTTACCGTTTGTTGCTGGCACTCCTGTTCTAAATATGCCCGAAGCCGGAACATAATATGTCAAAACTGACAGTCATTTGCAAATGTCAGAATAAGTATAGAGAAAAATGTGCATTTAATTTTAAAAAATGCGGCTGTAGAAAAAGTTCTGTGTGTTTTTCGAGCGCAAAGTAAGATTGCCGTTTTCGAAAGATTACTGCGCTCCGCTACGCGTCGCGCAGTAGCATTCTTTCTCAAGCGGCAATCCGTTACTTTGCGCTCTAAATACACAAATAACTATTTTCTACAACTGCGCGCAAAATAACTAATTACTAAATTGAAATGAAATCGCAGAATCAACGAATACCGCGGATCCTTATTTTGCGCTCTAGCGCGAACATGGAAAAGAGAATCCTCACTTTTTCCGTCGAGTATGCTATGAATAGTCATGGCAATCGAAAATAAATAAATGACTGTCGTGAATTAATTACACACAAAATAATATTCTCTTGCCACATATGAAAGTCAATATGCTCTTGGAATAACGTCAATTCCCTCAGTTTGAGAACTCTTTCCTGAGGTGAAGAACTTCTTCTCTCCACACAAAGTAATATTCTTTTGCCACATATCAACGTCAATGTGCTCTTGGAATAACGTCAATTCCCTCAGTTTGAGAACTCTTTTCTATGTGTGTACGGTTGTTGCTGGCACTTCTGTTCCAGATATGCCCAAATAATATGTCAAAACTGACAGTCCTTTGCAAATTTCAGAATAAGTATAGAGAAAAATATGCATTTAATTTTAAAAAATGGGGCTGTAGAAAAAGTTCTGTGTGTTTTTCGAGCGCAAAGTAAGATTGCCTTTTTGACAAGATTACTGTGCTCCGCTACGCGTCGCGCAATAACATTCTTTCTCAAGCGACAATCCGTTACTTTGCGCTCTAAATACACAAATAACTATTTCCAGTACGCTGCTAGGTAATAAAGAAGTAGAAAAAAAATCATATACTTAATGCAACTGCTATTAAAAAAAAGACTAGCTTTTATTCAGAATAGAAAAACTGAAAATGTAAAAAATCTTTATAATAACAAAATCTATACATCTTCAGTGTCTGTATCTTCTTCAGGAATAGACACAATGACTTCAATATTGCCTTCCAGTATTTTTTTGCATGATCCTATGCAACCTATTTAATTTCTTCTATGTGTACAAGCTTTGCTTTCATACAATCTAATAAAAATGTATTTAATTAAGTTTTATTATGTACCGATTTAATCTAATAATAAGTTACCTTTTTACATCCAAAACACTGGAATTTATTTATCCACTCTCTTCTTACTTAAAAAAAACAGTTAACGAACTTTTTATCTGAACGAGCACTCTCATAAAACGAATTTCAAGTTCGCAACTATAGTGGGGGATTTGCCAATATTTTTGATAAGAAAACAAATTGCGAACCAATTGACAACAAATTACTATCCTCTATAGTCACGAAGAAGCTGATACTAGGATTTTGTTGCATTATACTCTCTGCTAAACATTGTATGTATTATTTGACATGCATAGTGGACTCCAATGACACTGATGTACTTGTACTTCTGTACATATTAAAAATATATATTTCTAGAGAATTTGGGGTAAAATGTGGAAGAGGAAATTCGGTGCGATATGTAGCCGTTCATGACATCAACCTAGAAGAATAACAAAAAAATTACCCGCATTTCATGCTCTAACGGGTTGTCATGCAACCAGCCAGTTTTCAAGATTAGGAAAAATAAAATGTTGGAAAATTTATCTAAATTATTCCGATTATTTAGGTATTGGGTCCAGGAATTTTCAGATGGCATGTTCAATAACATAGATAAATTTATCATAAAATTATTTACAACAAATCCAAACATTTCATCTATTTCTATTAATATTTTAAGGACACTATTGGCCTTTTTCATCGCTAATTCAAAAAGCTAGCCCCTACAAAAAATAGTTTAAAATTTCGCAGTATGAGAGCACATTATCAAACTAAGGTGTGCTTCAGTTCTTTAGAACCAAATCCCCTATTACCAGAGGTGACAGAATGCGGATGGAAATTTGAGGAGGTAGGTGATATCCAAATTATCCCCGTTCGTTAACTGTTTTTTTTTAACTAAAAACAGAGTGGATAAATAAACTCCACTGTTTTGGATGTAAAAAGGTAACTTATTATTAGATTAAATCGGTACATAATAAAACTTAATTAAATACATTTTTATTAGATTGTATGAAAGCAAAGCTTGTACACGTAGAAGAAATTAAATAGGTTGCATAGGATCATGCAAAAAATACTGGAAGGCAATATTGAAGTCATTATGTCTTTTCCTGAAGAAGATACAGACACTGAAGATAAATATATTTTGATATTATAAAGATTTTTTATACATTTTGAGTTATTCTATTCTGAATAAGAGCTAAATCAAAGAAATCATCCATATTTCTCTAAGATACTGACTTTGTTTAAGTAGAAAAACAAATCTCCAAATCTACAGTATCTTTATGTCAAAAAATTGTT
>JAEQML010080965.1:0-11395 GCA_016904865.1 Pissodes strobi | reverse complement strand
TGCATTATCATTAAACCATTTTGACAAATGTGATATTTCGTCATTTAATACATTAAATATTTGATGCGCTCTTTCACCTATCACATAATATATAACTGTATCAGTTGTAAATAATTGTATTGTATATTTTCTTACAATTTTGACTATATCATTGATACAAAGGATAAAAAGACTAGGGCCCAGCACTGTTCCCTGTGGGACACCACAACTTGAACATCGGGCACCTGATACAAGGCCATATTTAGTTCCCTCAGGTAGGTAACCAATCCTGAAAATATATTATATTCCCTCCGAAGCTACGTCTCTATTTAGGGTTTCAAAAATTCTCAAATAATGTTTTCTGCTATATTTTTTGCACTGTTTTGAAAAAATAAATTGAACTGTTCACATATATTTTTTCCTGTAACTAATTTGTTATCAAAAAATATTTTAATTTTTGACGCTATTACAGTGTTTATTGTTCACTATTTTTTTTAGTGTCTTCCACATTTTAGTTGGAGCTTTCGTCTATTTGCTCATGACAATATTCTTGTCTGGTTATCCTTATAATTGTTACAACTCTATTTCTTTGGCCTTTAAATTTATTCCAATCCTCGCCATTTTGCCAATATTGCTCTCTTAATCTACTTTAATTTTCAATTTATTAATTCCACCAAATTTTCTTACACCTTAATTCTTTAGTATTTTTCTCTTTTTTTTTTCTGGAGCATACTGATCAAGTGCCACCAAAACATCTTTTGTCAAACTATTGTATAATTCAAAAAGTTACCTGAAATTATATCGACGGCACTGTATAGCCTTGTTAAAAATATTTCCAAAGCAGTTTTTGCTCTCTGTAGGACACATAAAATCAACATTCACCCGTGCTCCCCTATAAAATTCTGTAAACGCTCATAACTTCCAGGACACCTAGCATGACTTAAACATAAAAAAACCTGCGTCTCCTATAAAGAAACATTTAGATTCTATCTCCCGGAAACCATAAGTACGCAGTCTGAGAAAAACGCGAAACCGATAAATATGATCGGAAAAAATCTAAAAATCATATAGAGGGTGTGAAAATGGTATAGGGGGTTTAAAATTATATGTTTAGTACATGCATTTGCTTAGAAAGTTTTCGAGAAAATCCGATGATATGGTCATTATCCTGAAAACGAGATCGGAAACGTAGACAGGATTAGTAAACAGTTTTCTACGGACCCAGTGAACTGAAAGTAAACGTTTAAATAGTAAATGCCGACCGCAAATGTAATAAGCTTTTTACATTAGGTCGCCTTTAAGATAAGCAATTTTTTGCGCGACCAAATTTGGACTTTATACATTGAGACATTATATTCAAGATGTGTGGTGAATTTGTTTCGAACCAAATGTTGGAATACGTTGACAATAATTAGAAGGAAACATTTTTTCTTAGACAATTCTGCTGCATAATATTAGTTAAAGAGCTTTGCAAGAATAAATGATGATTAAGCAAAAATATGTTGTTTATGGTAATGGCTTACTCAAAATCATTGTATCTCATAAAATATGTAATTCTTTGAAACTTTGACTTTAAGATGGAGCACACCGAAGCACAGTGAAGGGTAGATTGATTAAACTCAAACAAACTAACCCTAAAACTGAATGAAGCGAAGGTATGTGAGGAGAAGGTTTAATCAAAATTTTACTTTTAATATATAGGTATAGTTCACTGAGTAAATGAGTAATGCCAGCCCTCTATGTTCCCCAGTTTAGGCTCCCTCCTGTTCAGTAGTATTTTTTGCGATACTGAATTATGGTTAATGCCAAAAAGTGAGGTTGCTCATATCCTGAGTAAAAAATATTTCAAAAACTAAATAAGTAGCCCCCTCTAGGGAGTTGAAATTTAACATTTTCATTTTCTTATGTTGATTAGTGACTAGTGAGGACAAGTTGTGCCTTAGGTTAGATGACGAAAATTTATTGAAAAATTAGTCGTGTCTTTGGGAACTAGAAGATCGAAAATTTCAGGAATTGTTTAACTTTCTGTAGTTCTTCGCTTGATTCAAAATTAAAAGACAAATGAAAAGTACAAGATGAGAGCATTAATTACCTTAAACGTTAAATCAACCCTGAACTCACCACGGGGAGGTGGCCACACTTCGAGTTACAAACCCACCCACCCACCAACAATATAGGAACTTACTGAATTCTTGCAAATAAGTATTACTCTTTAATTTCGAATCTTTGTAAATCTCTCCTTGTGTTAAGTTTGGCACCTATGCATCGACCTCTAGATTTTTCACCGCACACTTTTGATGAAGCCTGAGGGTGGCAAGAAAATGTATGAAATTTTGATCACGATTTCAAGAAGCTTTTTGTCGGACATGCTTTTTGTTAAGGGATTTTCTATTACATCACAATGAACCCAATCAGTGAAGTTTAATTTTTCATGTCGGTTTTTTTTTGGATTTGAGAATTCTTCTTATGACTAGTTCCTTAGTACGTTTTCGCTTATCTGTCAACATAATGAGAAGAAGATTCTCTGGGTGTGCAAAATAGGCATTATCCTGTACAATGTGCACCATTTCCTAACCGTGGCTGAGTTTTTATTTCAATTACGTTCTTGAGTATACTTTTACTAGAATTATAGTAAGAATTTGATCTTTGATTGAAACATACAGCCTTAAAATTTGACGGTTGTTAGCCACATTGAGTGTGCTATTTTGCCAGGATTTTTTCGGCTAAGCTTGTGGAATATATTTCTTCTCCTGCTTGATATATTTTATATTATATAAAAATTACTGATCGATACTTAGATGATTTTGATCAACCTGAGGCAATTCCGTTTTAATTGGTATGAATTAGACAGGTGCCATCTTTCCACAATGTGCAAAAAAACGTTCAATCGGCCCTGAGTAAGTGTAAGGGTCTTTTGCATGGCCATCTAATTTCTGTAATAAATGACGCACCTGAAGTTCATTCATATGCTCCACTACAATGATCTATTTAAATAAGTTATTGACAAATTACACCGCCTTTCCAGCCGGTGTTAACGATGATTCGATCAGAAACCAATAACCATTAATTGTGACAGATTCACTTGATTAGTTTCCATATAGCATTAAAGCTATGTGTTTTTTAGGTTTTATGATCCGGTGAGTGTTCTCAAAACATATGGTTTGGTCCTTTCTTCGATCGAAATAACGACCATTAATCGACAAACTTTCGGTTCTTTTAATCCCTTTAAGTTGAAATTTATTTTTATTCACTTCCCTCCGAAACTTATTTTTATCTACAATCAGTCGTCCTTCGAAATTAGGTTCCTATCCTCTAGAATAGCATTTACCATTTTTGCTGATACACAGTTAAATCGCCAGCTTTTACGGTACGGTTCAAGGAGTCTTCTTGTAGCTTCTTCCTTTGCTGATTTTGGTCGCATTTCGAGAGATAAGACCACATTAAATTTTGGCCATTTGAAATGCTCCATATTGAATCGTCGTTGTTGCTACCGCCATCATCAAAGTTTTTGATATTTTCAGAGCAAAGTCCACTTGGTCCGGCTACAGGCTCACCCAAATTTAATCTTACATAATCAAAGTTTCCTTCAAACTCATTTTTCTGTCAACATTTTTCTCAAGTTTAGTCAATATTACTAATGGCCATTTTCCTCTCACTTCTTTGATCTGAGCGGCCTTTTCTATGCCAACCTAGAATTCCCGGTTCTAGTTAGCCAAATAGAGGCCTCTTATCGAGGTGATACGACCACATGGTGGGAAAGCAGCTTAGGAAATGCCGGTGAATTCCAAGTCTGCAAGACACAAGTAGGCTCTACCCTTTTTTTGACTTTTATGTCTGAGCTTATTGTTAAACGACTGTAGCTCGTCTATTTTCTTATATCGTACCCATTACCGTTATCTACCGGTTTTTTTAATGAATTTATCGTTAAACGACTGAAGGTCGTCTA
The DNA here is from genome assembly GCA_016904865.1 of Pissodes strobi. NCBI lineage: Eukaryota > Metazoa > Arthropoda > Insecta > Coleoptera > Curculionidae > Pissodes > Pissodes strobi. Next base: position 7,470 of record JAEQML010080965.1, on the reverse strand, counting down.
TTTTCTGATATCGTACCTATTACCGTTATCTACCGTTTTTTTTTAAATGAATTTATCGTTAAACGACTGAAGGTCGTCTATTTTCTTATATCGTATCTATTACCATTATCTATCGGTTTTTTATTGAATTTATCGTTAAACGACTGAAGGTCGTCTATTTTCTGATATCATCAAATCAAATCAAATCAAAAACATTTATTACCAATCAGAGATAATACAGCAAATAAGATAATATTTTAATGTAATTGTTTAATCTCGGTAAAACGACTGCCCCGCGATTATGGTCGCCAATACTGACGACAAACCGATATAACAGACAGACATACAGTGTGCCTGTGTGGAACAGCCGTAAATAAACTAAAAACTAAATAATAAACTAAAAATATATTACCACTGTACGAGGAATTTTTCCTATACCTACAATGATATTACGAACCGACACAACAAGGCAGGCACCCGAGCTAACGCAGGAAGAACACAGACGAACCGCTAAATGTTACTTAATATTAATTAAATAATTTACTAGAATATAGGTAAGGGTAAGACCAGCAGTGTATTTAACTTTATTAAGTTCCAGCATTAACAACCAATAAATTTGGCATTAGTCATTCATTTGTGCATTAAGAAGATACTCTTTCATATAAGAAGAAAATTTTATGGGTGAAAGCCCTTTTATATTATTTGATAAGTTGTTCCACATTTGGATTGCCTTGAACGAAAATGATTTCTGAAAGTTTGATGTTCTGTGTTGTGGAATCCTAAAGTCGTTTATATTTCTGGTACCATGAGGGTGCAGATAAGTATTAAACATGTTTTTTAAATACGGAGGTTGTCCGGTTTTTAAAACTTTGTATATAAAGGTATACATGTGATGCTTCCTACGATTAGTCATATTTAAAATTGAATTATTATTTAGGTAAGGGCTTATATGACTCCTATATGGGATATTATAAGAAAAACGCATACAACTATTTTGTAGTTTTTGGATTGATTGATATCGTACCTATTACTGTTGCTGACAGCTTTTGCTTAATGAAGTTACTGTTAAACGACTCTAGGTCGTTTGCTATCTTATATCGTACCTATTACGGTTATTTATCGTTTTGATTTATGAACTTACTGTTAAGCGGCTCTAAGTCGTTTGCTATCTCATAACGTACCTATTACCGTTACTTCTCGATTTTGTTCAATCAACTTTCCGTTACTTCTTATTGAGCTTATCGACAAACAACTTTAGGTTATCTATTATTGTGTATCATATTTATTCCTGTCTCTTATCATATTTTCTTTAAAGATACTTAATTTATGCATTATCATATCTGATATTTTCTCGAGTGGAGAATGTATTATGCTAATGTTATGATAATTAATTGATTTATTTTTACTGTAATTGGCCGTAAGGCTCATGGCAGTAAACTGTTTCCCATAACTGCAATTTACAACTTCAATTTTTCGCCTTAATACAGTTATCGAACTGAGCTCACTTGGTGGTGATACTGTAGATATTTCCAGGCTATATATAAATAAATTTATATCATAAGTCAATTAATTAATCTAGTAACTATTTATTGGTATAATGATATTACCACTGCCATGGGATTAATTTAGATTAGCTTATTTACTAGATACTGCTTATTTTTGGTACTTTATGACTAACTGCGATTGGTCAGAACTTCATCAATTCAAGGTTTAGTTAAAACTATTTTCAAATAGGCATTAATTAGGACTAAAACTTAGAATCCTAGTTTAATTTGAGTTAATAGTCTGATAATCTAGGAGACCTACAAATCTTCTCATTGGTTTATGGTCGATACCATAAGGCGCCTTTAACACCAACTTACCAAAATAAACATCTGGATTCCAATTAAACTACTTATTCAAAACTTAAATGCTTTCATAAACATCCTAAAGGCAATTAATTAAGTTCAGTACTTAATTAATTGCCTTTAGGATGTTTATGAAAGCATTTAAGCTTTGAATAAATAGTTTAATTGGAATCCTGATGTTTAGTTTGGTAAGTTAGTGTTAAAGGTGCCTTTCAGTAATACCTTTTAGTTTTAGATTTCATTCTTTCTAGGGTATGCTTCTAAATTTCAATGCCCTGACTTCAATGTGCAAACATCATTGATATATTCCTAGTTAAAAATTTAGTGGCGCCTTCGCCTAACTGCCAACTCTTTGGCCCCCGCCTTTAAATAAAATTAAAACCGCTAAGCATAAAAGGGGAGTGAGCACTAGATGGATATAATTTTAGAACTTTTAAATTACCTTTACGGAGCTAAAAGAACATCTTTATTGGCAGCAGTAATATTCTTAATCTTTCTTCACTTACTAAGCAACCATATTCTTTTTCATATTCAATGCTGGATTTATGCGGCATCAAATTATTTTTTACTCTTACTGCTTCCTCCAGAACATCTTGAGGTATACAATAATTTATCTTTTACTTTATTGTAATAAATAATAACTATATGTCTCTCAAAAGATAAATATATCCTCTGGAATTTTCTGTGAAAGTATCTAAAATGAACATGTTAGAAAAATGACATATTTAATTTTTTTCTTTACAAGTAAACATTAAAATATTTGTTTTTGTTTGTGGAATGCATTTCTAATTGAATAAATTAGTACAAACTAGATTTTTATTTGTTTATGTTAAAATGAGTTCCCATCAAGTACGAGTTAATTCCGAAAAAGAACTTAATAAATTATGATTAAAAGATTTTAATGAATTATATGAATCTGCTTGCAGCTTGCAGAGAGCGGATACGAAAACTAAAAAGTAAAAACTTGAAAATATAATATACTTAAATAGAATATAAATGTAATTATAAAACGCCTCAGCTGTATCCATTAGAATTTCAGAACAAAATTGTCGGCAAAATCCCAGTTGAAAATAATTACACAGATTAATCAAAATTAGTCGAGGAATGTCCCGAAGCTGACAGATCGCAGACTCAGAAATTTACTAAAGATTAGAGAGAACGGTACTTTAAAATAATGAGATCTGGATTGAATAATTTGGATTATTATTTTTGTGCAAAGTATATGATATCAGCAATAAAGTAACGATGAATAGCGTTAGAAATCGTGTGAGTAGAAACCTTTTCGATTTGAAATGTTAACAATTTCCATTTTCTTGTGGTAATTAGGAATTCTTTGAAATTGCAGCGTGCGATTCTTTCATATTCGTGTAACGTGCATGCCATTACAAGTGCCATTACTATTTATTAATTTCGAGTGCATAAAGTGCGTTTTGTTCCCAAACGACATACTTTCCTCTATTTGTATTTTCTTGTTCCATATTTACAAAATAAATGGTTGAAGGTTGAAGGGCCGCTAGTCAATCGCTTGTTAAAGTGTTTGTCAAATTTATCCTATTGTTAACGTAAAAGTTTGCTATTTCATTATCTTGGTAACAGCGTTTTAGGAAATAAAAATGTTCTAGCTGCAAGATAAGTTAACTGGTGCTGAAGGTAGCAGATAACCCTTCATTAGATGGAATATGGAATAAATACCATAACAGGAATTCTGAAATATTTGTTAACATGTTATTATTATTCTTTTCAAACATGATTTTAAAAATTGTTAATTTTGTTGTCGGATATTTGCTGGAAAACATCATTTCATTTTTGAGGAACAAATCTGCCCCCGTTGTCAAAAACGGGGACAAATCTCTTGAAAAAAACTTGGAACATTTTGCATTTGAATTCTTCATTTTTGTGCTTCAAAACAAAAAATAATTTAGCATATATGCAAATCTCCATATTTTTGTTGACGATAAATAAAATTGTTTTTGGCACTGAGAAAAGAAGCTAAATATTAACTAAATATTGTAAAACCTACAGTCTAGCCACAAAAGTATCATTTCTTCTAATAAAACAATAGACACATGTCTATTTAACTTGAAAGATATCAGTAAAAGAAACAAGTGAGGATTATTAAGTGCAAGTACTCTGAGCCACATTAACTGCTTCATGAACTAATGAGAGGGTACAATGCACCATCAATCTGGAAATGTCATAGTGACTCCTTCAAAACGCTGACTAGTTGATCCAGAGGTTCAAACACTGGCATTTATGCCCGATATATTCATCTGTGGGTAATTTTTCCAAGGTCATAAATACCATGGATACCATTGTTGGAATACTTCATGACAATTACCTCCTTGACAAAGTTACCAGGAGATAAATAAGTGTTAGTTTTTCAAGCCCGAATAACATTATTTCTGCAAGAATTATTATGGTTAGAAACTTGTATTAACAATTGCTGATAGGGCACATATGGGAGAAATAAAGCTATACTTGAATAAACTTATCCTAAGTAAGCAGCTGTTCTTTTCTAGTTCTTCTCTATAGACAAGCACTTAATTTAAAAGCAGATATTCATATCCTTTAAAATAAAGATGCTCGTTTGAAAATATATAATCCAGAGACAACCAAAGTCAAAGTAATAATATTTTATAATATAAGACATAAGGCGAATAGAAATTCTCTTACAAAGCCCAAAATGGGTTTTATTTGTCGTATTTTTCCTTTTTCAAAGGATAAAGAGTAGTTTTCCTTTTGTCCCCAAATATTTAAGCAGCAGCGTGGTATGCTTTGAATACAAAATGTATCCTTTTCCTTCGGGATCAATGCATTTAATAAATATGAAGTTTCTTAGTATTACTATCAATCTTTGGCCTTATGAATTTATCAGACATAATATAAAAATTCTATTGATGTTAATCTACATAATAAATTAACGTTGTGCTTGTAAAGATTAAAATGTACTTATTTTCTAGGATTAGAAAGAATTCATCGCAGTGAGAAATGATTTTTACTTAACTTTTTTCAAGTTTGAGATACATGGAACTGGAAAAAATAATGAAGGAAGAAAGAGTGTGGCGAAAATTACCCAAGAAGAAATAGCGCATGGAAGAAATAGCGCATGGAAGCAATAGCTCCACTATGTAGCATTTTCTCCCTATCATACAGAACTGCGTGCTCTCCTTCTATCTGGCAATGCACTCAGGTGCAACCAATCTCAAACAAAGGTATAAAAACTATTTCAAATAAGTAAATAAATATGCCTTTTATTAATATTTCAAACAATATAATTACAAAAACTATGTAAAGACGGCGAGATCTAGCATATGCTACTCATCTAACCGTTATTTAAAAGTAGCTTATTAATAATTATGGAAGATTTGTTCTATAATTAATTATTTACTTCATTTCCAAAAAAAAGTAATAAGTAAAAAATAATCATAAGGTTTAAACAGACTAAGAAAATAATACAAAATAAGCACGGAATAACGGAATAAACACACTATAGCCCTAATTTCGACTATTTAAAATTAAAAAAGAAGAAAAGAGTAATAAGTAACAAATAATCATAAGGTTTAAACAGAGTAAGAAAATAATACAAAATAAGCACATAATAACGGAATAAACACACTATAGCCCTAATTTCAACTATTTAAAATTAATGATTTCACAGCCCTCTTAAATCCTACTGCCCCTGTTTGGGACACGACATCATTTTGAAGTGAATTATAAATTTTTACAGCATTAAAGCTGAAAGACCTCTGAAAAATTGCAGTTCTGTGTTTCGGGACAGTAAACCTCTCAGATTACCGAGTTTTAATGCTATGAATATCGCTTGCACGAACTAATTTCTGGAATATATAGGTGGGATTCCTCGTCTGAACAACTTTATGTATGAACTAAGGTGGCCAAATGTACAAAAAATCTTTCTTCTAACTTAAGCCATTGAGATGCCTCAAATAACGGTGTAACATGGTCGTACCTTCTAACATTATAGCAAAACCTCAAACAGGAGATCTGAATCTTCTGAAGACTATTCTTTTCACGCTGTGTAAGTGCAGGCCAAAACACGATGTCACAATAAAATATAGATGACAATATTAAAGTGTCACAAAGTCTTAATTTAATTTCAGTTGTTAAAAAAATTTTTGCATGTATAGAATTTTTGATCTATAATAGCATTTCTGCAATAAGCCAGAAACCTGAAACTCAAAACGAAGCTGCGTGTCAACAATAATTCCCAAATTCCTACAAGACTCCGATGGCTCCAACGCTGTACCTTTAATTTCAACAACCAAGGCATCCCCATGCATGATCCGCGGTTCAAAAGAAGCAACTTTGATTTGCATCCATTTAGCAACAGGCCATGATACCGAGACATCTCCAAAACAGAGTGCAGATTCTCATTAACCCTTTCAGCAGCCTGCATTGGAAGCATCAAACGAGTGGTATACTTGCATATCATCCGCGTACTGGTGCGATTGACATGTCTTCAAAAAGTAGCAAAAATCCGCTGTGTAAACCGAAAACAAAAGCGGACCCAAAATACTCCCCTGCAGAACCCCTTTATATAATAACTACCGTCCAATAATTGTCTTAGTTTCCATCATGTCCAAAGTCATGGAGAAACTGATCAACGAAAAGCTCTTAAAAAATATCGAAATCCGCAAGCACAGATCAACGGGAGATCTCCTGACTTACGTGACCTACCTGTGGACCAAAACCATCGAGAGCTACGGCGAATCTCGTGCAGCGGCTTTCGACATTATAAAGCATTTGATAGAGTATGTATGACGGATTGTTAAGTAAATTGACAGCATACAGATTACCACCAGCATTGCTTCTATGGCTTTCCAATTTCTTAAGGGATCGAAGCATCCAAGCTGGTTTTGATGGACATCTCTGGGAAGAATTTTAAATTAGTGCCAAAGTTCTTCAAGGATGCATATTATCTCCCACACTGTTCCTGCTCTGTATTAACGATCTCTCAGACTAGACAAACAATTTTATTTACAGCTTTGCAGACGACAGCACTCTTATATCCTCATTCATATCGCGGACCCCAACGACCGCTGCAGATTCCCAACGAGAGTGAGAAAATCAGATTGTTGCCAACAATGAGGATATGAACGCCATCGCGGAATGGGGTGAAGAAACCAATTTCCAGTTTAACGCAGGAAAGACTCAAGCAGCTGTCTTATAAAAAAAGTGAACACCGCAGGAGCTGAATTATCAATGGCAGGACAAGCACTGAGCCTAGCTGCATCCATAAGCTTGCTGGGCATCAACGTAGAAAACAACATGTCTTGGCGTAATCACTCCAAGGCAGAGGCACAAGAGCTAGGAGCACTTTATAGAGCAAAAAAGTTGTATACATCTTATCAGCTCATACTGCTCTATATGGCCCACATAAGAGCAACTCTGGAATACTGTTCCCATGTGAGGGGCTCGACACTCAAACACTTGCTCAAGATATTAGATTTCGTACAAAGGAGAGCAGTCCGTAGAGGTGGATAATCCAAAGTTGACTAAAGACCTTGATAGCCTTGAACATCGAAGAAAATTGGCAACATTAGTAGGAAATATACTAATTTAGTTTGGGTTAGTTTGGGTATATATATGCATACATGCGCTTAATTGGCATAGGTACACATATACA
>JAEQML010080962.1:0-11395 GCA_016904865.1 Pissodes strobi | reverse complement strand
ATATCTCCGGAAGTAGGTGGAATTTTCTAAATTTCTCGATGGCATGTCAATCACCCTTAAGTCGCGCAACTTTGCCCCAATTTAACCGACCTCGTCTCTCTTACGGTTTTCGAGATACCCATACAAAGAAACGAATTTGTAGCACCCTGTATAGATCGCACAAAAAGTAAAATTTTCGATATTGTTACTGTTTTCTCTGCACTCACCTCCTCAGTTACCTCTTGAAATATCTGTAATAAACCAATAAGTTTCTCAAGTATTGTCCATTCGTCCGCTGTAATGATATTTAGTGAGGGGTTTTCTAAGGCTAAAGTTGTAATTATAGCGGCTTTCATTTGGCAAGCACGTTGCAGCATGTCTAAAGTCGACTTCCAACGTGTTATAACGTCTTGTTTCAGTTTTACTTCTGGTAATTGCATTTGGTTCTGTGTTTGTTTCAGTTTAGCAAGTGCTGAAGTTCGTTTGAAATAAGCAACAACTGTTTTCAATTTGTTTAAAATGTTTTCAATTCGCTTTAATCCATCTTGTACAAGCAAATTTATGGTATGTGCAAAACAGGCCTGAGATGCCCAGCCACCTTTTCGTATAGCCGCAATTATATTTGCTGCGTTGTCACTTACAATGCATATTACTTTTTTTTCGATGTGCCATTCTTGAAATTTAGCTTTCATAATCGCTGCTAAATTCTCCGCCGTGTGTTTTTCTGTGTATGAAAAACAATCTAACAGATAGGAAACCATACTTAAACCCTCCTTTTTTTCCTGCAAGAAGTGGATGGTAATTGCCACAAAGGACTCGTTATTTAGAGAAGTCCAAGAATCTGTAGTTACACAAATATATTCAATATCGGCTAACTGGTTTTCAATTCGTTCCCTTATTTGATTATAAAGTTGTGGCAGTAAATATTCACTGATTGTTTTACGTGAAGGAAGTTTGTATCCTGCGCAAAGTAAATAACAAAAGTCTAGAAATTCCTTCTCCTCAACAATGCTGAATGGATGATAATGCTTTACAATCATACGAATCAACTGAATGTCAATTTCTCTATTTTTTGCACTTGAAACAGGACGAGTGTTTCTCATATATTGCATTATTTGTGATTGGTATTTATGCTGTGTCTTCCTTTTTTTAGAATCTGAGGATGATCCACTTGGTTGACCTTCGTCCAATTCACTTTCTTCATTTTCCGTATCCTTTGCAGGTAATTCTGACGGCTCTTCTACCTTTTCTATATGAGAATGGGGCGAAGGCGATCTGGAAGGAGATGGACGAACTAACTCAGATCTGTTTATTGGAATAGTGGGATGTTTACTTCTTATGTGCCTATTTAAGTTTCCTAGTGATCCGGCACTGCATGACAGTATTTGTTTACAATACAAACATTTGCTTTTCTTGCCACTAGTGCCACTCTCGTCGCACATCTCAAAGTGCGTCCATATGTCGCTTCTTTTTCTAGAAGTCATTGTTTATTAAATATATTTATTTGCAAATAAAAATTTAACTTATGTTCGGATTTGCAACGACGTTAAAAATTACTATAACTTTTACTTTTACTCTGTTGCCACCTATTAAAACACGTATTAAAGACGAGAACCCGATTTAACAAAAGAAACAATCAGACTAATAGGTACTCAAATCTATTGACAAAATCTCAACTTTAAAAGAAGAACGTTTTGTACCGACAAGCAAAAACGTATCCCGTCCCGTCATATTGCCGCCGACAAAGGTTACAACGCGGGCGAACGAAACGGCTCCGCTCCAATAGTTCAAGGCATTGATAAAAATTATATTTAAAAATAATTCAGTATGAACGATTCACTGATATTTAAGGGAATGATTCATTTCATTCTGTGGAGTGAATCATTCATCTGAATTAGTTCGTTCATGAACTACCCATCTCTAGTTTGTTATACTCTGATAATAATAGAATCTAATTCTAATCAGTGTTGCCAGTTTTTTACGTTGAGCAATCGCCAAAATAAATGTCACATGTCGCCCAAATATCGCCAACACTAATAGCGAATTCCGTTGGTACAATTGAAGGAATTTCTATCACCTTTTAATCTTACACAAATAACAAGGACAGATATACATTTATCGTGCACTATTTTTAGCGATAGAGTGAGTTTGTCATAACTATAGTGGCTAGCGCCAGGGATTCCACTTTCGCTTTAACGCAAAACCAATTGATAGGCGCATGTGTACAATCATGCGCCTATCAATTGGTTTTGTCATTGGCATTTATCAGGCATGTCTCTACGTTCTAGCAAAATTTTTACAACGCCTAAATGGTGTAGGGGGCAGGGTGCTTGGGTGTCATTCCTGAGCTGTGGGTTCGATTGCGACAGTTTTTTTTGTTTATTATTTTTTATTAATTTACCTTTTTCCTTAATTTTGGGTTAGTTTTGGTTAACACATGGTTAGTTTCCTTGTCTTGAGCCCCCGTAGCGAGCGAAGGACCATGCGAAAGGTGATAGGAAGGGTGGAGGGAGAAAGAGGTGGAACGGCCATATATTTAATACTCCTAAATATATGGGAACGGCCTGGCTGCTGTCGCTAGACTGATACACACATGTGTAAAATGTCAAAGCCAAAGTGGAATCCGTGTCGCTCGTGTCTTGTGTGTAAGTGTAATACAATGAATGAATAAAAAAAATTATTCGTTGGTGTAATACCAATCTGCACCAAATTATGCACGCGCCCAGTGCAGGGTTGCCAGACCGTTTGGCTCGATTTCCCCAGTCGAAATTTAAAAATCCCACAAATTTAGGACTTTTTGAAAAAAATCCCCCAAAAAATAATTTTGTTGTTTTCGTAGATTAAGATATGTTATTCCTGGATTTTAATAAATTTTCGTGGCAAAAATATTTTCCCCATATCTCTAAAATACCCCAAGATAAGCTCTATCTGTTACAAATAAAGCCTCAAGAACTAGAAAATATTTAATGCAAATAAAAGCTGCTTTGTCCAGGAAATTTTTTATTTTTCAAATGAACGAGAACTTATAACCAACAGTAAAAACAAGATTAAAAAAGAGAAGGTGTGTGCTTAAGACCGTACGACAGGAGTGAAAAAAGTCTCTTGAAAGAAGGCTTCGAGCATCGAACCCGATACGTCTAGCACCATTATCCATCATCTCACTTGAAGGTTTTTGTCGAAAACGAGTATAAGTATACGGACCGGTATAATACATATTTATACATAGTCGATTATTCTGTAAACGAACCTAAAGGCGTTTGCACTTCAAAAATATAATATTTCTTGAACTGATTAGTATATTTAACCTAAGATTACATTATTTCCCTAAAGTTAAATAACGATAAATTTCTTTAAAAGTATATAAAACCACTTCGTGGATTAAATATTTTTATGCCGCAACTATAGATGGCGTCAGCACAGCTCGGACTTAAAAATTAGTAAAATATTTTTTTTTTACATTTTATGATCAGAATAATTGGATTTTTGTGTTTTTATCTGATTTTGTAATTTAAGTGATCAGATTTGAATCGAGTCGCGTCAAACTTAATATACCCTGTTATTCCCCAGGTAAATATCGTTTTCCCAGTAGAAATCCCCAGAATAAAATATCCCCGAAAAATACCCCAAAGAAAAATAAGCCCGTAATTTTTGAGGAAAATCCCCTAATCTGGCAACCCTAGCCCAGTGGTTGCCAGCATTTTGAGAATCGAGATCGCCAAATGTTAGTGACACGAGCGGCGATATTTCAGTTCATAGTGCACTTGTGAATTAGAGGCGCGTGATTGGCAAGCTACGTGAGGTGACGCATGTCTTCGCGATGCAACCAGTTGTTTGTAAGTCAGCAAATGGTCTAGAGGTCTGCATGATTGGCCTTCACATCAGCGACCTGGGTTCAAATCCCGTCGGTTTTGTTTTTTTAAGTAAACAGTTTTTTTCTTGATTTTTCGGTTTATTTATTTATTTATTTATTTGGCAAGTACACTGCAGAATTACAAAATATTCAACATGGTACACAACATAATCATTATAAAGATATCCACTTTGCTGAAAATGTACATAAAATTTTAAAAGAACAATAACTAGATAAGATCTTCTTTTTAAAGCTCAAGAATGAACAGCCTAACAAATCAAAATTATTAATATGATCATTATAGACCTTCACAAGTCGATCAGATATTCGTCTAAAACCATATCTTCAGTTAGCATTTGGTTAGTTTCCTTTTCTTTTGCCCCGGAGCGAGCGGAGGGCCATATTCTTGTCAATTGTAGGTATTTAAATCGCATACATTCACAACTGCACTACGAACTGAAATCTCGCGACCCGCCTAGGTAAAGGACATTTCATGAAGCGTACGGAAATATGGCAACAGCGTGTCCTTTTTAGGTATACACAAAATTTTAAAAACATCGATATATCGAATACTTAAACATCGATATGTAATAAAATATCGCTTCTTAACCTTCGACACATCGAAAATATCAGCCAAATTTAATCCTATTATAGGCGCGTTCGGGATGCTCACGCCATTCACTCCGTGCATGCCTAAACGTAATCCAGCCGTTCGGGTAAAGCTTTTCGTGCAAATGGAGTGGCTCTTTCAGCGTTCGACTATTACGGAGTGGGGTAAAAAGAGTTTACTCCAAAAGTTCCACTTCGCAGAAGGGAGATCTTGGAGTGGGCATGCGTGGTATGTGAATCAAGGTGTCATTTTCTATTTTCATTTTGAAAGCTCGTTGGTCGCTGTGTCTTGAGAACTTTAATGTAAAATTCATTTGCGATCTGTGAATAGTAGTCGATATGCTTATCTCGTTCTAATACGTTGATAAAATTACATATCACTACTAAATTTGAGTTATGGATCTAATGTCACAGTTTATAATACCGTACCCGAATGACGGTATTTAACTGTGTGACGGCATAAACTGTGTGGCTTGTTTTGTAAAAATGTAAGAAACGAATTACAAAATAATATTTTGTGAAACGAATTAACCAAACAGGAAAACCAAATGAGTATTCAAAACCAAAACTATTAATTTGAATTGGAAAAAATATAGGTATTCTAGGCCAAGTGCATCAATTCAAAAGAGCTCAGCATAACAATACCTTTTCCTTTTAATCCTGCAACGCTATTTATTTTTATCAGCAAATCTTCCAATGTGCTTGGTAACATTCGTTGCAGCAAGTGTTTCTTAAAATGATTGTCATCCAAAAGGTGTATTGTAATCTCTGCGAAATTATCGATTTTTTCTATAATATTATCTTCTTCATCTGAAGAGTCGTCAAAATAAATGTCCTTAATAAAATTAGTAACCCAAACTAATCCAAACATTGTGTTAGAATCCTCTTAAATAAAAAACCCCTTTTTCTAAATTTTAAAATTGAAAACAGAAAACAGCTGTCTTGAATCAATACCTCCTTCTTGAATCCGTCAGTAATCTGTCGTTCCCAGGTCCAACAACTCCGAAGCGTTCGACCACAGCTTATTCAATAACCAGCTACTCATCTTGCGGCGGCATCCTTTGATTTGGGAAAGTCAAGTGAAAATTTTAGAAGAGGGCCGTGAGTTAATATTTTTCTAAACGTCTGGGCATCTGAATAATACTTTTGACAGTTTGTTTAATTTAGAATACGATGTTTTATCGTCTAAAATCCGTTTGAAAACGATTTTAAATGGCAAAATTGTATACAAATCCGAAATTTCCGGTCTTTTTAGGGCAATAGCCGTAGCTTCGGGCGAATTTGTCGTGGTTTTTGAAGGGAATATTCATTTTAAATTCAGTTCGCTTCGTGTCATTACATTGTCTGAAAAATCACGAGACCGTGAAACTGAACCGCTAAGGGCACTGTCAGGATGCGCAGTGCCTGACACTCCAACTTTCCGATTTCGATAGAGATGAATAGCTGGTTATTGAATAAGCTGTGGTTCGACTATACATTTTTGACACCATACGCTCCAAGGTCACGTGCCCGAAAATCCACGCGCACTCGACTCCAACTCCATTTTAATACCCGAACCCAGCTTATGTATCCATACCATAACATAATGCATCCAAAAAGGTACTTATTCAACGGGACACTTTGTATTTACGATTACCTAAAACCGCAACTCGATTAATTTCTTATTATCAATATCTAAACTTTTTCTGTATTAATAAGTTTTCTCAATATATTCTTTTTCATAAAAAAAAATCGATTCTAAGAAGTAAGTAGAGGAATATAAAACGTTTCCTCTATGTTGCATATACTTTTTGAAAATACTGTATAATCCTTTTGGACCCATCATTTGCTATGCTATTTTTTCAAAAATATTCTTGCGCTGACATAAAACACAAAGACTTCTCAAGAACTCCTTTTAAGCTTAAATCCTTGAAAACAATTAAAGATAAAATAAGTCGGAAGCACATGTTTTGTCAATTTTGTCATTTACTAAAATTCTAAAGCAAAATCCGTCGATGAAATTTAATGAATATTTAAAAAATAGCTTTTACCAGTATTTATAAGAGATACGTGGATATTTGTATTCTTTGGAACGGTGGTGATGAGAAGCTCAGGGAATTTCTGATTTTTGTAAATGGCCTCCACCCTAAAATAGAATTTACTGTGGAACATAAAAGCAACCAGTGCTTACCTTTTTTGGATCTCCTTCTAAACAGAAACAATAACTCCATTGAGTTTGAAATTTTTAGAAAAACCAGTGCGACAGATAATATCATACAATTTCATTCAAATTCACCAACAACCCACAAATTCGCTAGTTTTAATTCTCTGTTTTATAGATTATTTAACATCCCACTCTCTAGAGACGCCTTTAATAAAGGACTTAATATAATTAAACAAATTGCCTTAAATAATTCTTTTCCATTAAAATCCATTGAAAAATTGTATAGTAAATTCGTTAACAGGTATAAGCTTTCATTTAATTTTATTCAAACAAATATTACACCGGATGTTACCTATAGATCTTTAACTTATTTTGGCACAATTTCCAATATTTTGGGCCGTATTTTTCAAAAATATAATGTAATTACCTCCTCTAAACCTAGTAACACACTTAAAAGTCATATTGTTGAGGTTAAGGATAAGGTGGACCCGCTCACTTCATCGGGAGTATATGAAATTAAATGCATTGAATGACCTGCAGTATACATTGGACAATCTGGTAGGAAAGTGGCAACGCGTATTAAAGAACATAAATTTTAGTTTGAAAAACATATTAACACCGATATTGTGGTGAGTAAATCAGCATTTGCCAATCACCTATTAGAAAATAGACACACTTTCCCGCCAGAACAAAATGTTAGGATTCTGCATAAATGTGATAAAGGTAGAAAGCTGGATCTTTTGGAGATAATGGAGATTAATAAGGCCCTAAAAAGTCCCGATTTTGTATGTGTTAATGATAAAATTATGGGTCAAAATCATTTTATTTTTAACAACATTAACTGTACTTCTCCATTGCCCGTAATGGGTACCATCGCTGCAGACGTAGCGTCATCTAATACCCCACAATAGAACTCCACACCATCAGAATATTGCAGTTTAATGGGTAGTAACCTGAATTTTGCTCCTTTTGTTATTTTTATCAGGTCACTCGAGTTTAATGCAGATGTCACCATGTGTATTAAATTATAATTTATAATTTTTATTCTTTGTACCTATTTGGAATGTTATGTTTGTATACAGTTAGGGTTCGTTTGCGTGTATGTATGTACATCGTCCTATATTTGGTAAGAAGAACCTTTATTTTTCTGGTTATTTTATTTGAATTAAATGTTTTTTAAGGTCTGATGATGCCCTAACTGAGTGAAACATATGTTACCAGAGTAATTTTAATATATAGATGCTGTAGATTTTGAGAGTTTTTCGTTCCTGCTTTTAATATTGTACCAGCACCTTAGAGAGAAAATGGATGACTTTTTTAAATTAATATAAAATCGTTATTTGTCTCCCAGAAAACAATAAGTTAACTAATTTCAATAAAAAATAGTAATTGTCTCATAAGAATCCATGCATTTTTAGCCTCGTATGGAACACATGCGCCTCTGGAAGCAGTTTACCGAATTACCGATGCAAAACTGTAATCGAAATCATGGCAGACTTTGACCTCCCCAAGGCTACCTGGAACATGGAAGACATCTGCTCCAGTGCTCACCATCTTGAGGAGAACTTCTTACCTCCTTCTGAAATTAGTAAAATACAACACATATCTGAAGTATGCTCATATCACAACGTATTCCAGCTGAATCATGTTTGCAATGTCAACAGTTTCATCCTTGATCTAGTTCTCTGCCACTCCAGGATGCCAATAACCCAGCCTGATGTCGAAGAATACCTTTCGGCAGTAGACAACAACCATCCGCCTCTACAGTTCCAAGTGCCATTGCAACAAAATAGGAAAAATCCAATCCTCAAGGAGATGGATATTATTACGGTTTCAAATCTGCACATTTCAATGATATGAATAACTACCTAGGCCTAATACTATGGAAGGACCTTTTCTCGAAAAAGACATTGGATGAGATGGTTGGCCTTCTCTATGATGTGTTGGGTACTCTTGATTTATTTGTACCTGTTAAAAAATTGCCAGCCGAAAGTTCCTCAGATAGTTCACACGGGACCTAAAAGCACATGCTGTGCAAAAAAAGATTGCACATAAAAAAATACAAAAAAAACTAGCCTACCACTTGACTATCAGACTTTTTCAGATTTACGTTCTCAATACAACATACTTGCTAGAGAGAATTTTCAGGGATACTTGAGGGACACTGAGGCAGCTCTTAAACAAAACCCTAAAGAATTTTGGTCCTATACTGTGTCACTCCAGGGCTCTGGTAGATTACCAGCCAATTTTCACTTAAATGACAAATCCGCACCTATGGGTCCCCAAGCAGCTGAATTATTTTCTGAATACTTCGGCTCTGTCTATAGTGGTCAATATCTGGAATTCCCTGATGAGCCCTCTCTTACTCCACATAACATATTTGATTGTAATATCTCTATACAGAATTAAAAAATATAAATCCACACAAGGGACCGGGACCTGATAAAATTCACCCACTCTGCTGCTGCTTTGTGCTGTCAAGTCCCTTACACATAATTTTCAAGAAATCATTGCAAACAGGTGTTTTTCCAGAGCTCTGGAAATCCTGCTATGTGGTACCAATTCATAAATCAAGCGACTCATCAAATATAAAAAACTATCGTCACATTATTTGTATCCTCAACGCCGTCCCTAAGATTTTTGAAAACATAGTAACAAAATTTCTTACATCCTACCTTGAAGCAGAAATTATTTCAGAACAATTTGGGCTCAAGAAAAATTCATCCACAGAAATGAATCTTCTTACATACCAGGGTTTGTTGACGGATGCCTTGGAGGGGGGGGGGGGGGGGGGCAGAATTACACCCCATATACACCGACTTCTCCAAGGCATTTGACAGAGTCAACCATGGTGTTTTAATTAAGAAACTTAAAAAAAATGGAATTTCGGGCACCCTACTTCACTGGCTAAAGTTTCCTTACTGGTAGGACACAGATTGTCCATATCAATAATTTTATTTCTTCCAAAATCAATGTGTTATCAGGAGTGCCGCATTACTTTTTAACTTATTTATTAACGATATTATTCACTGCTTCAAAAACAGTCTCTCCTTGTTATTTGCTGATGACTTAAAACTGTTTTTAAAAAGCACTTCCCCAAATGACCCTCTCGCACTTCATGAGGATCTTAACACTCATTGGTGCCAATTTAATGGAATGTAACTTAATGTTCTATAGTGTAAGGCCATAAAATTCCACAAGTCTAGAACACCTAGCAGCTACATCTATCATATTGATGGCAATCCGTTGGAGTGCGTGGGACAGATCAGAGACCTTGGTGTCTTGCTGGTCCCAAATGTAGATTTTTCTCAACATATGGATACCATAATCAACAGGGCACTTCGGATGCTTGGTTTTGTTAAGCGCAGCACAAAAAATTTGTTGATATCAATGCTATCAAAGTACTATATTTCTCCTATGTCCGCACTCATCTAGAATATGCTGCATCTGTGTGGAGTCCGAACTATGCCTGCCATGTACACAGACTTGAAGGTGTTCAGCGCAAATTTTGTAGATACCTTAACTACAGATTCTTTGACAATCAGGAATTTCGTTATTTAAACTTCTGCCAAGAGCCCAAGAGCTCAACATTTCGTTACTATCTTGTAGGAGAAAACAGAGAGACCTCAACCTTTTCCACAAAATTTTAAACTCCTCAGTAGATTGCCCTCATTTATTATCCAAAATTCAATTACATGTTCCTTCACGCTGCACTCGCTCAATTTCTACATTTCACCTGCAATTTCACAGAACCAATTACTCTTACCACACATTTATCCCTCGTACACCTAGACTCTGCAACGAATTAATTAATGTGGATTTCTTTGGGTCTTATGAACCATTTGTGGGAGCAGTCAATGGCCTTATATTATAGTGATGTATGATGCATATATATTTATCATTATTAATAAATTATCTATTACTAGTTTAAGATGTCAATGATATAATTGTTGTTTAAGTCTAAGTCTCTTATATGCTGTACTAAATTTAACATAATTCTGAATACTGCAGTCGAACTCACCAAAAGCTTTCCTCTTGAAATGACAGTCGTAAATGCAGAAACTACATTCACATCAATAGCATAATTGTGATCATTTGTTTTTCTGTCTAAAACAATATTGGGACAATATTACCAATTCGATTTAGATACAAATTTTGATGTGAAATAAAATATTATTTTGAAGTGAAGATAAGGAAACTCTATCAATATTCGCCACCAATTCTATCAACTCTGCATCTTCGACGCCCTCATTTCTTTGTAAATCTGAGGTATTCTCAGATTAAAAATCGAATACTGTAGAAAATTCTTGCTCAAAATCTACGCAGTTGGTATTAGTTGAAGGAGTTACATAATTTGAAAAAGTAACTTCCTAAGCGTCCATTGGTCCATTTAAACTGCAAGCAATTGGGGTTATTATTCCATCCTGTTCTGATGCAACAAAAATACAGTTCAAGTTGATCCTGGGAAGTCTTATAGATTAGAAAATACTTCAACTTTTTATTTTCCATATTTAAAAGATCGTTAGTTAAGTTTTCAAAGCTGTAAGCATTAATGAGGAAACCTAGAGCAAATGTTTTCTGGGCATGTTCAAGAAGATCCTTATCCCCAATTTTAACTTTTTTGATATAATCTCGTGAATTTTGAAAAAGTCCTCCCAAACTTGTTTATTTGAGATTTAAAGTTTTTTCCATATATTGATATGGAATTCATGTATGTCAAAAAATCTGATAGTAGCTTCACTATTCTTAAAGTCAGGATGACCACCCTGTCTCAAAAAATCTAAAGCATCTGCAACACTAGCACTTATTGTTTG
>JAEQML010080961.1:0-11396 GCA_016904865.1 Pissodes strobi | reverse complement strand
ACCACTTCACATTAGTCACGAAATCAGCGGTACTCCCTCTTGCCGCATACGCCGACAACGTCGCGTAGCTGCCACTGGTCTAGAAGAAACTGGCCGCCATGTTCATGTATCGTTTTTTTTTTTTTTATAAGTCTTTGAAACAAACTTATAATCGTATAGTATATACGAAGTCAATCCGAATAGCAGAGAAACTAGAATTCGGGTTATGGAGTATAGGCGAGCCACGCTAGGATTGGAAAAGATGTTTTAATAGTGCGTTTGTACTTACGCTTACCGTTTTTAACAATTTTTAGGTAGTTAACTATATTTTGGGACGTTTGATGCGGGCTTTCAACTCATGTTTTTCGGCGACATTTCGTTTTCGAGCTATATATCATCAAACCTTTAAACTTTATAAGTGTAAAATGTATAATATTGTTTTAGTTTAAATGCAAACTAAAAAATATAAAGACTAGGTATGCGGTTGTAAAAACTAAATGAAAACGTTTGTTGTTATTATTTTAAATTTTGCAGAAGTCTAAAGAAGACGAACGGAAAATACATTTATAATTTCCCTATGCAAATAAAGATCTAATCCATTTTTACACATTGCTGTATAAAAAAATAGATGGTCGTCATGTTAAAAGCATGTATATGAGAAAACAGTGCGCGTCTTTAATGTTTCATCTTCCTACCTTACTAACTTTTAAAGCGCTCATTGCTTTGTTACAAAATATAGGCGTACCAAATAGCAATGGTTAAAATGGCGGACGAGCACCATGTTGGAACTTTTAAACAGAAAGGTGTGTCTTGTCTTCAAACGTATCATTAAGTACCTTATGATTTCAAATTATTAAACGGTTCTATTACCATTCAAAACAACATGGAGGCGTTTTTAAAACTGACAATTTTTCATCTTTGACATGTCATAAAACTCAAACGGTTACAGAATTACGGTTTGCACTTTCCCTCTTAACTTTTTAGGAGCTATTCTGCAATATAAATTTTAAGTACTGTTAGCTGTCAATTTTTTTACATATTTTGACATTTTTTGGCAGCAATCTTAAATGGGCAATGAAAATTATTTATACTTAAATGTCGAAAAACGTAGAGTTATTTCTTTTACTAGGAAAATTAATCATATCCATTGCACTTATAATTTTAATTCTGCTAATTTAGAAAGAAGCTTATTGGTTAAGGACTTAGGCATTTGGTTTGATTCTAAATTGAACTTTTTGGATCGTATACAGATGGCTGTAAACAGTGCATTAGAAATGTTAGGTTTTATGATTCATACTTTGAAAGATTTCAATAATATGTGTTGCAAGATTTATTTTGTGCTATTGTTGTATCTGTAGTGGAATATGCAGTTCCAGTATGGTGTCCATACTATTCTACCAGTAAAAATGAAGTTGAAAACATGTTGGAACTTTTAAATAGAAAGGTGTGTCTTGTCTTCAAACGTATCATTAAGTACTTTATGATTTCAAAATATTAGACGGTTCTATTACCATTCAAAACAACATGGAGGCGTTTTTAAAACTGACAATTTTTCATCTTTGACATGTCATAAAACTCAAACGGTTACAAAATTACGGTTTGCACTTTCCCTCGTAACTTTTTAGGAGCTATTCTGCAATATCAATTTTAAGTACTGTTAGCTGTCATTTTTTTTACATATTTTGACATTTTTTGGCAGCAATCTTAAATGGGCAATGAAAATTATTTATACTTAAATGTCGAAAAACGTAGAGTTATTTCTTTTACTAGGAAAAATAATCATATCCATTGCACTTATAATTTTAATTCTGCTAATTTAGAAAGAAGCTTATTGGTTAAGGACTTAGGCATTTGGTTTGATTCTAAATTGAACTTTTTGGATCGTATGGCTTTAAACAGTGCATTAAAAATGTTAGGTTTTATGATTCGTACTTTAAAATATTTCAATAATATCCGTTGCAAGATTTATTTTGTGCTATTGTTGGATCTGTAGTGGAATATGCAGTTCCAGTATGGTGTCCATACTATTCTACCAGTAAAAATGAAGTTGAAAAAGTGCAAAAAAAATCTGAGATTTATTGCATATAAATTGAGTATAACATATAATATAACTATGATGATATTATGCATTTTTTTAATCTTCGCACTTTGGATACTAGACGTCAATATTTTGATTTATGTATCCTATTTAAAATAGTCAAAAATATGATCAATTCTCTGGAATTACTGCAGCTGGTGGGACTGACTCCATCTTCCACAAAGATCTCTTAGAAATTCACCCACATTTGTTACATATCATAGGACTAACTATGGTGTAAACACTCCATTATGTCGAATATCAAAATTGGCAAATGAAAATACTAATAAAAAAATGTAGATTTCTTTAATATCAAATGTAATAAATTAAAAAAAAAATTGTTATGGAATCTTACAAGACCTAACTGATTGTGAGTTTTAATCTGGGTGATTAATAAATATTATCTTTTGTTCAATCAATCAATCAACAATATTTATTTACTCTTTCGTTATTTACATGTCACCTCTAGATACTAAATAACATATTTTGGAACGTATCGCGGGTTTACTCCCCACGCTGTTTCCTCAGCGCGTTGCGGACCCGCGCATCACTGCACCCATCTAGAGGGGGGCGGGATGTGTGCCCTGCTATTTCGCACTAGATTAGTGACGCTACTTTCGATTTGCATTTTCCATGGGATTTATCCCTTCAAATTCACTGCCAATTAGTGCTAACGATTCGTTGTTGTTTGTTTACTTGGGCTTGCAGGTTTTGGTTCGATCTATTTTGTTATGCAGGGAAAAGTTTAAGAGAAAAAACCCTGCTTCTCGTTATTAAGATTAGGACGTTATGTACAAACAAGCATTATGTACAATATATACAATATTTACAACATTTAAACTTATTATACTATGATACGTATTTACACGCTATGTACATTATTTTTTGGATTGTAGCATATGCACTACGAATCCACATCCGGTGGTTTGGAATTGCTAGCATCAAGTACCAGATGCGCGAGCTCTGCGATAGCAGCTGCGGAGTCAGGGATGCTTCTGCGGCGTGTAGTGATTTGTTTGCGTGTGTGTATGTATAATTTGTCAACTAGCAAGCCTCATCTCCGCGTCCTAACGTCGATCGATGAGGTAGCCACTATGGCGTAGCTGACCTAGTTTGGTTAACTGTTTATGCTATTTTAGAGGCACATTTATGTGTTATGTGTTGTGTGTGGTATATGTGTATTCGGGTGTAAATCCTACCTTTAGGGAGGCCTTATCTCGTTGTAGAATAAAGACGTGTTCCTGTATATTGTCCCATGAGGTGTTCGGTGTTCCGGGTCAAATCTTTCATTTGCTATATTCGCTGTCAGTGGCGAGCCCTGTATTCCGGTCTCGAAGAACCTGCATGCAAGGTGGTTTATATGTTCATCGACATACTCTATGTCCGCCCACGCATGCAGGTCATCGACCCGTACTCTGTCGCGTAGCGAGACAGAGAAGGCAGCGCGGAGGTATTGGTTTTGTATCACTTGAATGTGCCTTTTCTGTGATCTGGCAACGGAACACCAAACTGGGGTTCCGTACATTAGCGCAGGCCTGATGATCGATTTATAAATTATGAGCTTATTCAACGGGCTTAGGTAGGATCTGGGTGTGATTAATGTGTTCAAGCTTTGTTTAATGGCCATATTTTTTGTTTTAATTGCCACAATGTGTTTATTGAAGTCAAGCCTTGAGTCAAAGGTTATACCTAAATATTTGACTTCTCTTTTGGGGTGTATTTGTGTATTTTGTATGGTGAGGGGTGTAATTTGTGTGTCTTTTCGTTTACGTGTAATGATGATCAGTTCTGTTTTGTTTGCGTTTAATGTGATTTTCCATTTTTTGTAGTATGATGTGAGGGTGTCAAGGTGATTAGATATGTTTTGTTTTGCCACTTCTGCTTGGGGAGATACGGAATAGATTGCAGTATCATCTGCGTAAAGGGCGATGCGGGTATTTGGATTTGAAGGAAAATCAGCTATAAATTGATTGAATAGTTACGGCGATAAGACCGTTCCCTGTGGGACTCCGGCAAGGATATGTCTTAATGCAGACATTTGCTTCCCGACCCGCGTTACGAAGGTGCGCCCGGCAAGGTATGACTCGACTAGGGCGGCCATGTGTAAAGGTAGGCCGTACTTTACGTAAAGTTTATATAGTAGCCCGTCGTGCCACACCTTGTCGAATGCCTTCTCTATGTCGAGGAGCTTCTATATATGTCAGTTGCGATTTTCGCGGCAAGCATGGTAGTGCCATGCCCTCCGCGAAAACCGAACTGCTCCTGCGGGATTATACGCAGCTTTTCCACCGCGCTGTTGATCCTCGACAAGAGGAGTTTTTCCGCGACCTTTCCGAGCGTGTCGAGAAGCGAGATCGGTCGGTATGATGCCGGTTGCCTCAAGTCCTTGCCGGGTTTAGGGAACAGAATTATGCACGCTTTCTTCCAGGATGAAGGGAAATGTTGCAACCGTATTATCGCGTTAATGATATGCATATAATGGATAAGGGTTTTATTAGGGATATTTTTCAGGACTACGTACGGAATTGTATCCGGGCCGGGGGCTTTATTTCTGGGCAGTTGGCGGAGAATTTTACGAATTTCGGCAGGGTTAACCCTAAGCTTCTCGAGCACCCTTGGAGCAATAGGATACTTTCGGTTGTTAAAGAGTCTAACCTGGTCCGTAATCAGGTCGTGCTCAGGTGTTGCGTTGGGCATCTCACTGTAGACTCCCTCCAGGTAGCCCGCGAAGACTTCTGCTTTGCCCAGATCATCATATATATCTAGGCCATTATGCCTTAGTTCTGAAACATCTGCAGAGCCTCCACGCACCTTCCTGGCGAGCTTCCACAGTGATCCGTCCTTCCTGTTTATACTATTAATATAATCGAGCCACGCTTTATTCCTGTGATCACGGATCTGCACCCTTATTGACTCCGTGAGCTCGTTGACTCGGGCCAAGTCAATTCCTGTTCTGTTTCTCTGCCATCTGCGTCGAAATCTGTTTCGGAGCGAAATTAGTTCCAGTATATTTTCAGGAAGGGATTCACCTTGGACGGATGACTTTCCTTGGACAGATAGCATCACGGATGCGCTGGATGTTAGATGTAAGTGTATTTACCTCTGTTTCGAGTTCCTGGATTGTCTCCATCTGCCGGGGAATTACAGTTGCCTCGCTTAGTCTCGCTCGGAACAGATTCCAGTCAACATTTCTGTACGAAACAACGGTGTCGTTTATAACAGGGACCCTGCGGTACAGTCTAATCTTGATCGGAAGGTGATCCGAGTTCAACGTATCCATCTCCTGGAGTTGCGAGGCCCTTATCGCCCCCCGGGTGATGGCGATGTCCAAGAAGGAGGCATGTCGGATAAATGTAGGATTAGGTGTTCTGTAGAGGGATATTTCCAGGTTGTTTTCGATTATCCCCCTTAATAATCTACCCATGGTGTTCGTTGTACCTCCCCATTCAGCGTGGGATGCGTTGAGGTCACCGATCACCAAGGATATTCTATTTGGAGGTAAAAGTGCCAGGAGGTAATTTTCTAGGAGGCGGAGACGTGGATGTGCGTATGCCCCGCTGATACGTAGACCACCCTCGGTCTCTATTGTAACATGTTCGATAGCTGTTCTAATGTCATGGACCCTTTTGTAATTGAGTGATCTATGTATTAGACAGGCCACACCTCCTCCACGTCGATCAGGCCTATCATAACGCTCAATTTTATATCCTCTGATTTTAAAGCTGAAATTTGGGTTTAAGTTAGTTTCAATTAGAAAAACAACCTGGAAATTGGTAGTATACATAAAATTTCTAAACTCGCCCATTTTGGACCTGATGCCGTTACAATTCCAACTTGCGACGTTGAACATAAAGACATTTAAATGTTGTATTTAGCAGACTCTACAGTGAAGAAGCGTATCGAGGCTTGCATTAATAACATGCGGTCGCCTCGACACGTTTCCAGCATTGCTGCATATTCCTCTAATGCGCGGAACATTTCATCAACATTAATCAAGTTATTTATTTTTGTGACAATATTATTTAAATTTAAAAAGTTGGCAGAGATATTAGTTGGCGCGTTTGTAGCGTCACTAACCTGTATTGTTCTGTTATGCGTCCTTTCGTCCTCTCTTTGGCTGCCTCTTAGGGGGGGGGGGGGGGGAACTGCCTCTCGAAGTCCTCTTCTTCGCGTTCTTGTAGGGGGCCATTGCTTTGGTCTGGGCCTCTTCGCTGTCCCACTGCTGCATTTGTAGTCCTCTGGTTTCTCCATGCTGGGTTTGAGGGAGGAGGTGCTGGTTTATACAATGGCTTACTTATCGGTTTGTTGCTTTGCTGCGGTTGTAGTTGTAGCTTTGCGCATTTGCTGCATGCAACCTGCCTATTGCAATACGTTTTAGCATGGCCATACTGTTGACAGTTTTTACACTGCATAATAGGCTTGCCCGTACGCCGCATTTCCCATGACACACGCACCGACATTATCGTTCTAGCCTCCTGATTTAATCTCTTTACTGTGTGAGTAGCCTCTAAAATTATCAAATATAGAGGTACTCTAGTCTTCCTCATTTCGTAGACGTTTTTAGCCACTATATTATACTCATCCCTTAGCGCCTGTGCAATTTCTTGAGGGGAAATTTCCCCGTCAAGACCGCGCAGGACGAAGGCCCGTGTTTTTTCAATAGTTTCTGCATACGTGTGATATTCTGTTTTCTCCGCATTGAGCATTCGTTTTAGTGTGTGTAGATCATTTAAGTTTTCACAATAGATTATAACTGAATTTTTCGTGTAATTCAGTTGGTATTTGAAGATACGCGCATTTTGTAAGTCTTCACGTAATTGTTTATGATCTGCCGGTCGACCTTTGATCACTACGGTGGGAGGTGGCGTTGATTTAGGTTTTGCAGGCGCTTTTTGTTTGCTAGTCACCCTTTTTTTATTTTTAGACACATTTGTGGACGCCTCGCTGCCGGCGTCTTCATCTTCGGACTCCATGTCCGACAGGGGTTGAAATTTATTGTTCGTCTTAATCGGATTTGGCCCTATATCCAGGTTTACCGTTCTAAAGTTCCTTTTGAACGGGAGCTGTTTAAACGGTACTTTAAACACATCCTTGGTATGTTGCGCTGTTGCCGCAGATGCCTCAGGCGGACACACGACATCGATGCTAGGGTCGGCCTTCGAACTCGAGTCCGTCTCCATGCTGTTGTCTAGTGTTTTATGCTGACGTTCTTTTTCGGTTGGCAATGTTTTTTGCTTCTTCGATTTGTCCGTGTTTATATTTGTCGGACTGGCCTTTTTTTGCCCGTATCAATTTTAGCTGCAATTTGCCTAGTTTTTCCGGTTGGGTGGGTGTCTATTATGTGTTGTTTGGCTTTCGTAATTAATTTCCATGCCTCAGAGGCGTTCAGGCCAATAATTTTATCTAGTTTTTCCGCGTTAATTCTGCAACTCATGCAGATTTCAATGTAGCTAGATGTTCGTTTTTGGACTTTTTTGATTGTCAAGTCAGATATTTTCCGCTCTGGGTTTGACTCTACGGAAATAATGGACAAGTTGTCGTCCTCTTCCGTTGTCTCATCCATCTATGGGCGAGAGCAAGGCGGGGCTCCGTCCCCGAACTACAAAAATTATAGCCGAAGCTTTCCAGTAACTTTACTAATTACAAATAGCAAGAAGCAGTTAAATAGTTTGTCTGTATGAACAGAGATCGCGAGGATCGGTCGGATTAAAAACTCGTAACGTTCTATTTACCCGGAACGCAAACAGGTCCTATTCGATACGAAGTTCGCATAGGAATGTTTATCTTTTGTTGTTTACCACCTAGGTAATTATATTACAAATGATATCAAACAATACTGAATACCATATTTTATTTTTTATTGTTAATAATTTATTTACTACTTGTTAAATAGTTGGCAGTTCTTGTGCAGTATTTTGTGGCTCTTTTTTGTATATGCGAAAAGCGTTAATAAATATTCCATTCTATTCTATTCTATTAATCCTCTAATCAATTATCAAGTAAACATAAGTTGGTATATTCCCGAACTGTGACTTTAAGTTTATTATTTTTTAGTTATGTGCATATTTCAATATTAATAAATTATTCTTTTGTGTCTAGTCATTTTCATTTTTGTGATGGCTTATTATTTTCTGCTTGACAGCAGGCTTATTTCAATGTTACCTTGACTATAACAGGTGTCCCCTAAAATGTTACGCCTATGATGCGTCGCCGAGTGAAACATGGCGCAGGCGCGTCATTGTGGTTGTACATAAATGAAATCTTTGGCGCGCTTCGGCCGCTATCTTCATTGCTTTTCATTCTTTATATTATACCCTCTACACGTTAATATTTCTAATGTTGGCATGCAAAAATTTGGTAGTTTATGAATGACCTACTGCGTCTATTGTTTCTTTATATGTCTTTGGTTAACATGTCACCGAAATTCATTTCAATTCAATCTGCGTGTCATAGGTTGGTAGCCTTTCTGAAGGTGATTTTCTAAATAGGAAAATGTATGTATTATTTGCTTCTTTTTGGATGATGGCCCAGTAAAATGTGCTAATAATGTCGCAACTTTTGACATAAAAACTTTTAACTTTAACTAGTGATGGGCATAACCGAATTATTTTGATAACCGAATTATTTGTATTCAAATAATATTAATAACCGAATGATTATTCGAATAATCATTCGAATACATTGAGGTTAGCGATCGCAGCCGGTTAGGAAGGAGGTTCAGCGTCATCGGCATCTTATTCGTAACTCGTAGCTGCTGTAATTGTCTTATTAAGCATGGTTTAATAAATAAGTAAATAACAATAGAATACGAGTAAATATTTGATTACGCAATATTATTGAACAAAATATAATAAACAGCATTTTACGTTTTTCAATCAAAAATATTTAAACTCCAAAATATGATTCTTGGATGTGTTGATTACATGTAATGAACATAAATTATAAAAAATCTACTTTGCAAAAAAGTATTTCTCTCTGGC
The DNA here is from genome assembly GCA_016904865.1 of Pissodes strobi. Lineage (NCBI taxonomy): Eukaryota > Metazoa > Arthropoda > Insecta > Coleoptera > Curculionidae > Pissodes > Pissodes strobi. The sequence continues at coordinate 2,360 of JAEQML010080961.1, read as the reverse complement.
GATGTATTTATAGTACTATAATAATATTAATAATTAATAGTACATATATTGGTATAGTTATATTACGACTTATGTATGCTCCCACATTCTAAATTCCAATATACAACCTAAAACTATACAAACATTAGGTAATAATTGGTGTTATGTATCGGAAAGCAGGCCGTATTTATTACGAAGAAGTGTATGAAAGAAATAATGCAACAAAAAATATCGGCCGGCCGGATCAAAAGCGACCGCCTTTTATCTTGATTCTTTGAAGATGTCAACAAATTGCTGTATTTGCACTTTTTGGGCATTCAAGCGCCGAAAACTGGATATTTCTTTTTATGTTAGGTACCTACGCAATAAAAGTAAATTATGTAATCTTAACTTAATATTCGCTAGTTTTAAACCCCCCCAAGTTCGGCTTCCACATTCCACAATTCCACATCCTACCGGTACATTTGAATTTTTAAAACTCATCTTTTATTCGAGCTAAAACATCGAAACTTACATCTACACTAGAACCCCTATATTCATAACTCATAACTAAATTAAAACCTCTCCTTGCTCGTTGATCATTCGACGGATCGACGCGACGCGACAGCGAGGTTTTTTCCTTCGTTTTCGTATTTGAATCCGTACGTATCAGGTTCAGGTTATTTTTCATTCGAATACTGGTGGAATGAAAACCGAATAATACAGGTTATTTTAATAACCGGATAACAGGTTATTTTTCATTCGAATAAGCCCATCACTAGAAATTTCCTGACTCTCCTAAATCATTCCCGCAGACTTATTTCAGACGGTCCGGCCCACTTTCAAAACGCACGCTGCGTGTACCTTCCGTTGTTGCCGGTACTACGATAAACCGGCCTCCTGGTTGCGGTTCTGGACCTATTTGGGGAGCACTAAAAGTACTCTTGGGGTTTTAGGGGGTCTAAGGCATGAAATAACTTAAACTAGCAACATTCATTATTATGTCATTTTCATCGAGCGTTTACACTTTGTACTATTCAGATTTTATTGTTTTTACTCAGCGTCTTTTTTATCGAGCATTGTACAACTATTATTTTTTATCAATCGCTTATAATCCTCACTGATTATTTGTTGTATTTGTCGAAACCCCGATATTTTTATTGAGCGTATCCTTATTCTTGCATTTTTTTCAAACCGCTATTAATTTTATCGAGCTGCTGCTCATTATCATGCTTTATCGATATATTTTAGCTTTTATTCCTTTGACCGAGTGATCTATTTGTTCCATGGGAAATTTAATTTTTATCGTAATATTCATGGGTTTTATTGATCAATATAGCAATTTTTTCGAGCATTGTCTAATTCTGATCTAGGACGGAGAATTTAAAGCATTGATTCAAATTTCATCAATTATGGAGATATCTTATTCTAAATTTGGGCATTTGCATTTGTACTATATATTTTATCAACAATTTATTTTTCTTTTGTTAAATATTCATGGGTTTTCTCAATCAATTATAATTTTTATCAAGAACTCAATGTCTTCTTAAAATATTTCCTATATTTATCGAGTGACCATGATTTTAATCGAGCATCTTATCATTTCCTGAATATCATTATTTTGATCGAGTGTCTATCCATTTTGTCGAAGATCTAGAAAATTTATCGAGCATTTTCTAATCTTAATTTAGAAGGGGGCATTTGCCCTTTTGATTCAGTTTTTCATAATTAATAGAGACAGTTTAATTGTAAAGTAGGGGCAAATGCTCTAATTCGCTACTATAATTTTTATCGAGAACTAGACTTTCAGGGGTTTTATCTATCAAATATATATTTTTTCGAGATCACAATGTCTTCTTTAAATATTTCCTTTATTTATCGAGGGACTATGATTTTAATCGAGCATCTTATCGTTTCCTTTATATCATGATTTTTATCGAGTATCTATCAATTTTGTCGAAGCTCTTGAAAATTTATCGAGCATTCTCTAGTTTTAATTTAGAAGGGGGCATTTACCCTTTTGATTCAATTTTTCATAATTAATAGAGACAGTTTAATTTTAAAGTGCTCCTATTCGCAACTATTATTTTTATCGAGAACTAAATTTTCATGAGTTTTATCAATCAATTATAATTTTTATCGAGAACTCGATGTCTTCTTTAAATATGGGCGTTATTTATGGAGTGACCATGATTTTAATCGAGCATCTTATCGTTTCCTGTATACCATGATATTTATCGAGTGCCTATCAATTTTGTCAAGTGTTTACTCGTTTTATTTAAGGTCTACCTAGCAATTTAATCGCGAATTTTCTAATATTAATTTAAGAGCATTTACACTTTTCATTCAGTTTTTTTAATGTATAGAGATAATTTAATTTTAAAGTGGGGCATTTGCTCTTA
>JAEQML010080960.1:0-11396 GCA_016904865.1 Pissodes strobi | reverse complement strand
AGCGCATATGTGCTCAAAATAAACTGCTGGCTAACTGAAATATAATACCTGCATCTCAACAAGATGTCAAGCAATCGATTCCCAGACAAGTACGAGCTTTGAAAGCTCTCAAAATTTGGAAAATAATCGAGAGAATATTGAACATTAAAAATCTGGAAAGTAATTTATGAATAGGAATTTTCACATACAGAAAGTTGAGGTTGAATGTAATTTCCATCCAGTCTTGCATTTTAGAGGATGAAGTAGATATGAACTGATTCAGTGTTGCCAATAGTATAATAATTAGTCCAGATCAAGATTAAGCTTTCATTAGTCAAAGGCGCTGCATCTCACCATTCCCACTTGCGCATATGAAGAAAGTGCTCAAAATAAACTGCTGGCTAATTGAAATAAAAACTCCTGCATATCAACAAGATGTCTAGCAATCAATTCCCAGATAAGTACGAGCTTTTAAAACTTTAAAGATCTGGAAAGTAACGGGATTTGAAAATAATCGAACGCATATTAAGCATTCAAAATCGGGAAATTACTTTACGAATGGGAATTTAAAATTACGTGCATAAAAAATCGCCTAAATATCAATTAAAAAAATAATTTGTCAAGTTCAATATGAACTTTCAAATAGCAAAAGACTGCGTCTTTTCTCCATATGCGGGGGTTATCCGCATATGGAGAAATTACTCATAAAATATTTTATTTAATTTTGAAAAAGAAAGAAAAATTTGTATGTCTTGTACGTAAACCGTTCCCAAAATGAAATATCTCAATCAACATTTATAAAGAGTAATGAATTTCGAAATTAATTCAGAAACTATTGAGCTTTCCAAATCTGGCAATTAACTCAAACCCTTTAAGTGATCGTTGATAAAAAAATTATGTCTCAGTCCATTTAAAGAGCAGATTATTACTTGAACGATAATGTCATCTTCATTAGCATAATTAGCAGTAATTATATATATAATGCTTTGCATTTTTATGGCAATATATTGATCGAAGTACGCACCCATATAGGTTGCGTTGCAATCAAATGTTTATTCACTGGGTATAAAGAGAGAGAAAAAAACACAGCGAACTTGAGGTCGCCTCGTGTTAACCTCGCAGCAATTAACCTATTTGCGATAAATAAAAGAGAAATTATTGTAATGCTTTTTTTGTATTGTTATGTATGCATGTTTTTCCTTGAAACAACGTAATGTAACAATCTAGTAGGTGTTGAACACATCTTAAGTGTTTAGGAACTTGACATCGAGAAAAAATTTCGAAAAAATTTGCATCTTAACTGTACAGGGTGTACAGAACCGTACGTGCATCTCAAAAATATTTAGAGCGATTTAAATCGATTCTTCAGCTCGTGAGAGCTTTCAAAATCTAGAAAAACCAAGAACTTTGAAAAGAATCCAAAAAGTATATAATATAGCAACAAATTCGTATGCTTTTGAAAATATCTTTGTATATAAACCACCTTTCGGCTCTAAATATCGAAAAATAAGCTGGTGCTAATGCAGGAGTTCAACATTACGTGATAAGTGGGCGACCAAACGTACAATTCTGCTTTCAACGGACGACCAGTTTATTTGGGCTTTCAAAATCTTGACTCTAAAATGTTAATTTTAGCCCTTAGTTCACATTTTTCAAATAAATCAAACCGCTTAAGTGGTACAGGTAGAATTTTTGACCCTTATTAGTCACACCACACGTAACATAACTAAGTATCAGTGACGTCATTAGTTTGGTATTTTGAGAAACTCAACTGAGCGAGGAGGAGTCAAGAGAGCGACAAGAAGCGGTTCGCCAATGGCCCTTTGCACCTTGTGTTGGTCATATACGGTCAAAGACCGACTGAAAGAGGATCGGGACGGAATACATGAGTGGCATATTTTTTCAGTTTGGCTGGGTCGCTCTAGCGCTAAAAAAGTCGTAAGGATCGAGAAAATGGAGAAACAGTTCTATAGAGAATTTCTAAGAGAATAAATGTCTAAATGCTTTTCTGCTTTGAAAATCTCAGGAAAATAGGCCTTTTAGCAAAATGCAAAAACCTCGATTTCTGGTAAAAAAAAAATTAAGTTTTTTCTCAAAAAGTATTTTTGATTTAATACTGGAAAACCAAATAATCTGGAGTAATCAAACTTGTTAACTTGTATCAACAGTGGAAAAGTTAAAGGAATGGGATAGATTTCTTCGGAAGCTTTTTAACGATAACGGCAATATACGCAAAATATCAAGCTGGATGACGGTCTGGATATAACAAGATATGGAGTAGAATATGCTCCATCACCTTCGAAGAACAGAAAATCACCCGGATCAGATAAAGTTTATGTTGACATTTTAAAAGTTCTAAACGAAGACACCTCACTCAACATATTAGTAAAATTATCTAACAATATCTACAAAACTGGAGTAATCCCTAAGGATCATCAACTTTTATAGCGATACTCAAAACTCGCAATGCAAAGTACTGCAAAGATCACAGAACTATCAGTTTAATGAGCCATGTCTGAAAATCATTCATAACCTCATATTCCGGAGATGTGAATAAACCATCAGCGACTCCCAGTTCGGTTTCCGTAATGAGTTTGGAACCAGAGATGCACTATTCAGTGTTCAGCGCTGTAGGGACGTTGGTGTGGATGTGTTCGCTTGTTTTATAGACTACGAGAAGGCCTTCGATGATGTAAAGCATGATACATTAATTGATATCCTCAAAGAACTGAGATTGGATGAGAGATATATTCGAATCATACCAAATCTATACTGGAGCCAAACAGCGGCTGTCAAAGTAGATGACGGGCATTCGGAGGAAATTATGATTAAGAGTCTCCATTATTATTCAACTTGTATTCGGAGAGAATATTCAGAGAAGCTCTCGAGGACAAATCATCGGGGGTAGTGGTCGGCGAAGCGGTGATCAATGACCTTAGATATGCTGATGACACGGTCGTACTAGCATAACAGATCTACAGGAACTCTTGACCGCTATTACCGAACATAGCGAGTCCATGGGTCTCAACTTCAACGTCAAAAGGACGAAATGGCTCGTCATCAGTAAGGTTCAGGTGATTCAGGACGGAAAACTGACAGTCAAAAATTAAACAGTGGAACGTGTAACATCTTACAGGTATCTCGGCTGCCTTTTAAATGATAAATGGGATGTAACCTCTGAGATGAGGAGAAGAATAGAGCAGGCCAGACAAGCGTTTATAAACATGCGAAAGGTTTTGACCAGCAGACACTTAATGATTCCCCTTAGGATCCGATTGTTGCGTTGCTATGTCTTTAGCATCCTTTTCTTTGGTATCGAGGCTTGGACACTTACGGATGCGATGTAACGCTAGAAGCTTTTGAAATGTGAGCATACCGTAGGATGCCTAGAATTCCCTGGACAGACAGAGTTACAAACGTGGAGGTGTTCGATTAAGCAGAGTACTTTGGTCATGCCATGCGTAATGACAAATAAAGGTTATTGCACGTTATTGTTCAAGGAAAGGTAGAGGGTAAACGTGGCCCAGGACGCCGCAGAATATCTCGGCTGAAAAATGTACGCCATTGGTATGGACAGAGTACTACGTATTTGTTCAGGAAGGCTGCCGATAAGGTCCAGGTCATGCTTTTGATCGCCAACGTTCTAGGAGGGCAGGACAGTTGAAGAAGAAGAATCAAACTTACGTACATTAAAGAGAGGGAATATGAGCAGAGAATTGGTAATTTTCAATTTTAAAGACCTACTTTAAGTGTTTAACGTTTCAGCCAACGCATAGCTATTTTTAAGAAATCAAACTCAGATTCGTAAACCTGGTGTTCTCTGATTTAAAAAAAATTATAGCAGTTTTCCATACAAGATCGGAAAATAAGAGGAAATCGAGGTTTAACTGCAACCTGCAGAAATTCGCAAAAAATGACTAAGCTTTCAATATTTTGGCTATTTTATGAGTCTGGATATATAATTTTGCTTTTGATGCATTATGGAAAGTTTGCAGGTATAAGTCTTCTTATATTTTGACATTTAGTTGCCTCAGATATTATTGAAAACGCTTTGAAGCTGGAACAACGTTTCTTATTACAACGTTCCGGACTCACTAGAAATTATCTGAAAAGTAAATCAATATAGCAGACCTTCGCATAACAAATTGCGATTTAAGAATTAAGCAGATATGACAAAAAAGTGCTGTTTTCACTGTTTAGTACAAAAAAAAATGGTTCTATAAACCCTTGAATTTTCAATCCGCTGTAGTAGATTTAATTTTTTTATATAGCTGCTGAAATTCGACTATAAAATATTAAAAAAGTCACTAATTTAAATTTATATTTCGGACACTAATCGTTTTTTCCGGAAAATCCTGATAATAAATCCACGAATAATTATTATTATGTTACAAAATCTTCTTCTTCTCATCACTGTCGATGTATGGTGATTTATATGGCTGTCACCCGGGGTTATCTAAATTTCTCAGGACCTGCTGGAGGATCCCTCTCTAGCGGTCCCGATCATTCGCGTGCCGTGCTGAGGACGCAAAACTCGAATCCATTAGCTTTTCCACCACTTCAGTCCAACGGGTCGGTGATCGCCCCCGCTTCCTCTTCCCTTCAGGTCGTCCCTGTACCATTAGTTTTTCTATGGTATCGTGGCGTGCGATATGTCCGAAAAACTTAAGGATTCGTCCATACCTCACCGACGAGAGTCTCTTGGCTGGCTTGACTTCGTTCAAGATGGAAATGTGTCTCAGAGATGGCCGCCACATCAATCCTGCTAGGCTTAAGTTCTTCCTGGAGGATCTGGAGCTTACCCTATTGGTTAGGCCCACGCACATTCCCATCCTGCCAGACATTCTTCCTGGTCGCCAATTTCGCATGAGATGCCCAGTTGTCCTTATTCCCATGTCCGGTAGCTGATTTCCCACTCTCTACCCAGGACGCAGAAGAGCGCCGGTTGCCAACCGGATCGCTCAGCCTTCCGAGACCATTTTCCGTCGACATACCATATTCAATTCTCGTGAGATGACCTAAGCCCTTTAATCGGGTGGTTTCCCGTTGCCTTCCCAATCCTATGCCCTTGATGCTTCCTGGTCATTCATCCGCCTTCGAGGACGATTTCTCGTCCACAGGACAAGAGGGTGCCATTCATTTTCAAACTGAAGATGTTGAATGCTTATCCCGGCAAACAGTCGGATCCCATGCTTTCGTCTCATCACTAAAAGCAAGGTTGCCACTTGCGCCGGATCCACCGTATCGAAGCTCCTCTTTCTCGCCTTCACCGCCGGTGTGGTCTTCGTTCGTAACCCTGAACAAGGGGCCCTTACAGGGTGCTATCAGCCGGGGCCAGCTCAACCCTGGTTTTTTTAGTGAAGTGTTACTCCTCGATCCCTCCTCCTTCCTTGCCTCTTGTTGGCAAGGCCCCAGGCTTGGGACTGGCATAGCGGGGTTATGTTATAAAATAGGTTATAAATAAGTAAGTTATAAATAAGTTATGTTATAACATAGATAGGTTATAAGTAAAACGAATCGAAATAGTCCTTTCATTGTTTCAAATCGAAAGTCCTGTCTGCCCAGTGTTTGGACTAGATTTAACCGTTTGAGCCCTCTCAGCAAACATAATTTTTCTAATTTTGCCTTATTATTGTGACACTTTTCCTAACTGACAGAAGTTTTGAAAACTCTTACTTTATGTAATTTCATGAAAAAGTAAACTTTATGGCGCGGCACAACGGTCTACACAAGGAGTCTAATAGCCTTTGAAGATATTACAAAAATTATTTAATTTATAGGCCTTCTGCCCTTTAAATTTCAAAATTAGAAGAACATTTGTATGAAATGCGTCACGAATGACCATTATAAGATTTTCCTAATTGGCTACATAAATAGCTAGTATCTTCTTCTTCTTTCGGTGTCATATCAGATCCCCCTAACGTTGGCAATTACATTGGCCCTCGATTTTACCTTTCCTTATAAGTTGAAGGATTTTGTATGGGTCTCCTCTAAGAACATGCCCAAGTATGATGTCTTTCTTATCTTAATAGTTTTAAACAATTCACGAACGGCATTTGCTCTATTTAACACTGCTTGGTTGGTCTGCATATCTCTCCAGGGTATTCGGAGCATTCTTCTATGCAACCACATCTCTAGCGCTTCTAGTCGATTGATCGTATCAGCCTTCACTTCAGAGTCCAGGTCTTAGTTCCATGTAACAACACAGAACAAATATAACATTTGATCATCTTTTGATGCAGTTTTAGGTTTAGGTTGTCGTTACAAAAGAATGATTTCATTCTCAGAAAAGTTGTGCGAGCTGTTTCAATTCTGCACTTAATCTCTTTACTTGGTTCTAATTGTTCTGTCATGTAGCATCCCAGATATTTGAATTGAGTAACCCTCTCAATGTTTTGTTAGCCTATCTGTAGGAAAGCATTGGCGTGCGGTTGGCGGCTGAATATTATAAATTTTGTCTTAGTGATATTCATTTTTAGACTCATTCCTCGTCTTGTCGTGTTTACACAATCCAACCACTCTTGGAGGCCCTGGACACTATCGCACAAGATGACCGTGTTGTCGGCATATCGAATAGTATTAATCAGTTCACCATTGATCTTCACTCCAAAGTTTTTATCTTGCAAAGCCTGTTTGAAAATTATATCCGAGTAGATGTTGAGCAACAACGGGGATATAATGCATCCCTGTCTGACACCTCGCTGAATGTAACATTCGTCGGTTAGTTTTCCATCCATTCGAACCACTGCTTTCTGTTTCCAATACAAGTTTTCAATGATACGCAGATCTCTACCATCGATTCCCGAGGTTCTTAATGCGTTCAAAAGCGTTCCATGCTGAACCATATCAAAAGCTTTTTCACAATCGATGAAAGCTACATAAATATCTTTACGTTGGTCGCGACATTTTTGGAGAAGTATAATTAAGGCAAAAAGTGCCTCACGGGTGCCAAGTGCATTCCTTAAGCCGAGGTGGGTTCCATCTGGGTCCCTTTCGCGTAATATGCGAAGAAAAACCTTCAATGTGTGGCTCATCAGACTAATTAATCTGTATTCATCGCACCTCTTTGCTCGCTGTTTCTTCGCTACAAAAGCAGAGTTCAGCCATTATTTCACCAGTATTACCAGTATTATACACTTTGTTAAAAAATTTAACTAGAGCACTGATGTGGTTTTCGTGGATCATTTGTAAGAGTTCTGTTGGAATGTTGTCTGGTGCATTCATCTTGATTTACATTACCCTCAATGTTTGACCTGTCGTCTTCTAACAGTTCGGTTACATATTTACTCCATTCCTCAAGAATTTCTCGTTCATCCATAATCGTTTTCCCCGCACTATCCAATAGAATATTACTGATTTTCTTGTTATACAAGCCAGCAACTTCCCCAACTGTCTTGTACATGTTGAGCATGTCATGTTTCTCCGAACATCTATCCGCCATCCACTTCTCTTTAGCCGCTCGTATTTTTTGTTTCATTTCTCTTTGTTTTCTTCTGTTCTATCTTTGTATTGTCTTTTTTGATCCATAAGGTCTAGTATTTCATCCGTCATCCATTGTTGTTTCTTGTGTTGTAGCTAGTTTACCGGAAATAAAAGAACGATTTTCGAACTTGATATGCGATTTATTTCCTTTTCTTCAAAAAATCGAAATATTAAAACCAGCAATACTATGAGGGAAAATTCGAAGAAATTCTACTGAAAATTCAATTTACTACCTTTGCAGGAATATATAGAATTTACTCCGTGAATTCACCCAAATAATACTGTTCAATTTGAATGAAAATACGTAAAATAATCTGCGGGACCACTAAACGATGAAATAATTACGTTCTCCGTAAATTTGGACTAAGCTTCTTTCAAATTACATGAATTTGATTAATGAGAGACGCGAATATTCACCAATAAATCGGTATTATTACCCAAACGGTCACGACAATAATTAAAAATTATTGAAGATGTAAGCTAATTAAAAATGGAATATAACAATGCTAAATTCTTGCTTAAGTCGAATAAGACTAAACGAATCATAAACAAATAATTATGTATTTTAAAATGAAAGAATTAGTTAAATATATTGCAAGATGAATTAAATATTTCTAGATAAACACCCGTCGGCGTCTCGACACAAGTTAAACCATCTCGCTTTCAAAATTCAAGACGCCGGACAAAATATGCTTGCCGATGTATTATTGGCTAATTTATAACATGTGATTACCGCTATAAATCACGCAGCGTCAAGTCATAGAAATACCCAATATTAAATATAGTAATCTATAGTGAATTAAATTCATGAATTGTAGGTATAAAATAGCGTACCTACTGCGCTCCTAAAATTGCTAACCAAACGAAATAAACCCATTCGTGAATAGATGTCACTAGCAACTTTAATCCCCAATATCGAAAATCATTCGTAATTGAACTGAAATTTTAGTGTAGCGGAATAAGCATATATATTCCGTTACAGTTTCTTTATTTGTAGGGGATCTTAACAACGTTCCGGACTCGCTGGAAATTATCTGAAAAGTAAATCAAAATTACAAACTCTCGCATAATAAATGTGATTTGAGAATTAAGTAAATATCACAAAAAAGTTCAGTTTTTACTGCACTATTCAATACAAAAAGAAAACAGTTCTGTATACCATGGAATATTCAAGCTGCTATAGTAGGTTTCACTTTTTTATGGCTGCTCCAATTTGACTAAAAGAAGATAGCAAAAACTTTAAAAATATAAATATTTCGAAAAATATTGTTTTTTTTTCGAAAAATCCTGATATCAACTTTATAGAATAGATAGTTTATAAATGAAACAAATGGAAACAATATTTTCAACCCTTCAAATCAGAATCCTGTCAGCCCAGTGTCTGGACTAGATCTAGCCAGTTGAGCTCTCTTACCAAACATAATTTTTCTATTTTTGCCACGTGTATAAAGTGACACTTTTCCTAACTCACAGGAGTTTGGAAAAGTGAGATTAAAGAAGCAGCGGACAGCATACCAAAAAGCTCAAATAAAGCAAAACATGAACATGGATATCAGATGAAACACTGGCATTAATAAAAAAACGACGGGCTATTCGAACATCAGGGACAGATCCAGAAAAAAAACAGCTAATAAGAAACATAAATAATAAAATAAAATCTTCCTGCAGAAGAGACAAAAGTAATCATATAGGCAGAATATGTACAGAACTAGAGAGACATGCAACAGAAAACCGCTCCACTGAGCTATATGGTAAAGTAAAGTACCTGGCACGCGAGTTCAAACCCAGAACACAAATCATCAGGGACAACGAGGGCAATGTAATCACGGATGCAAAAGGCATCGCTAGTGTGTGGCGGACGTATTGCACATAGCTCTTCTAAAATGACCTGCAGTCAGACCTCGGAGACCTAAGCGAAGAATTCGGAACCAACAATACTTAGGGAGGAAGTGGTACAAGCAGTCAAAAAAGTACGAAATCAAAAAACACCAGGATGTGATGGAATTATCGCTTAAGTACTGAAAAACATAAGCGAATTGGGATATCCATCATACACAGCATATGTCAGAAGATCTGGACGACTGGGAGCTGGCCAGAACAATGGTGCCATTCCGTTTTCTTGTCTCTATATAAGAAAGGTTCCCCTCTCGACTGTGGGAACTATCGTACGATTGCCCTAATTCCGCATGCTAGCTAAATCATGTTTGGGATACTGAACGAGAGGCTGAAGAATTTCCTCCTCAGACAAATACCAGACGAACAGACTGGATTTGTTCCAGGGAAAGGAGCTCGCGAACAGATCTTGAACGTTCGACAGATCATCGAAAAAACCAGGGAGCTTAATGTTAAAATGCCCATGTGTTTCGTAGATTACAGGAAGGCTTTTGACAAGGTAAAATGGTCGAAGCTCTGGAACATTCTTGCTGAGATGGGAACACCGAAGCATCTGATACACCTAATAGAAGTACTATATAGGTCAAATACGGCGACGGTACGAGTCAATGATACTCACCTTCTCGACTGCTGCTGGGCTGAAACAAGGCTGCATTTTATCTCCCCTTCTCTTCAATATGTATAGCGAATACATTATTAGGGAGATTCTTGAAGAGTGGAAGGGTGGCATCACTGTTGGCGGCAGAAAAATTAGCAACCTTCGATACGCGGATGATACCCTGATAATAGCAAAATACGAGCATGAACTCATAATACAGAGGCTGGATGAACATAGCAGACGGTACGGACTGGAACTCAATAATTCAAAGACTAAAGTAATGATTATTGGCCGGGCTAACAACAACAGTCCTGACATTACAAATGTCGCTGGTTATCAAGTGGTCAATCACTTTGAATATCTTGGATCTGTTGTCACCAATACCGGAGTTTACGAAACTGAAATCCGTAGGCGTATTATCGCCATGGCACGAAACTCAACAGCGAAACTCACTCGTATCTGGAAGGACACTTCCATCACAATTAACACCAAACTCAGGCTTATACGAACTCTCATTTTCCCCATAGTGACTTATGCAGCAGAGACGTGGACAATGAAAATGGCAGACCGTCGCAGAGCTGACGCTCTAGAAATGTGATGCTATAGAAGAATGCTCCGAATTCCAAGGACAGCACACCGCACCAACGAATCAATTCTGAGGCAACTGCGAATCAAAACCAGACTATCCACTTATGTCAACCAGCAGTATTTAAAATACTTTAGACATTGCCAGGAGATCAGAGGCAATGGAGAAGTTGATCATAGAAGGAAGAGTAAATGGACCAAGAGGACGTTCACCGTCGCAATGGGTAGACCAAATGAAAAATCTGATAGGAGACTCTGCAAGAAGCAATACACCACGCCCAAGATCGACAATCCTGGAGACAAACGATTGATGGACTTACTACATGATGCCACCACACCCCTCCGAGGGGTTAACGGAAGACGAACGAACACACACAAAAGGAAAATCCTATGCCACTCAACGAGCGGTGCGGAGAAGATGGTGGACATTGGACTTGAAGCGCTGTAGGTTGTAGTTTTCGGGAAATACGTTACACGGAAGTTAATATCCAGAGCGAGTCAGTCCTCCAGACAAAAGAGTTGATGAACAGCTTGTGTCTGACGGGAGTTTCTGTTTGGCACACCTCTGGGTGGAATCATAAGTGCCAGCTCGCTCGAACAACTTCTGTAGTAGTTTCGATAGTAAAGAGATCGGTCCACCAAGGCTATTAAGGTCTTTAGCCAATTCAGGGTCATACACAAGACGGACTGCTCTCCTCTGTATGGAGTTCAATATCTTGAGCAAGTATTTGTGTGCCAAGCTGCACAGATGGGAACAGTATTCCAGAGATGGTCTTATCTGGGCCTTATAGAGCAGTAAGAGCTGATGAGACGTATTCAACTTTTTTGCTCTATAAAGTGCTTCTAGCTTTTATGTTGC
>MU197054.1:232-11396 GCA_016904865.1 Pissodes strobi | reverse complement strand
GGATATTTTTTTATGTTCTATAAATTGTAATATCACATAGTATTATGCGGCAAGTTTTTCGAATTGAGGTCTTTCTTTTTTGAGCTATAGCGGTCGCATTAATGTTGGGGACCAACATTTAGAGGGCGGGGGAATGTGTAATCTACTAAAATGCATAATCTACTAAACAAATATCACCCTGTCGCAAGTTTGAACTTAAACTTGAAGATTGTTATATAAACATTAAAGGCAAACTATAAACAACGCGAGCAATCAACGGGAGCGACTTTGAACCTTAGGCATGCAATGATCATCACTTTGTTTTATATAAATACGCTACCGAATCCTCAGTTCGGCAGACTTAGTCTCACCTCCAGCTCCCAAGGTTAGTCACTTGACGACTGCCTCCTGGGTTCTATCCGCTCCTAAAGTTAGTCATACGACTGCTTTAGGTTCCATTCCTTTCCTACCCAACCTGGTACCGGTTAGCCATTTGACGACTGCTAGGACCAGGGGTTGCACAACCTCCATAGTAAAGTCTTGACAAGAAGTTTGTCAGAGTGTTGAGAAAGACAAGTGTCTAAATAGTCAGTTAAAAAGTTTAGTGAAATCTCTTAGTGCTCTTAAATAAAACCCAACTCTTAAGAAAAACTATAAATTAGAAGACAGTAAACAAAGACCTATAAACAGTACCTCAAATCGAGAAAACATGCGCACCGTCGTAATCGGGTATAATAGAATCTCATTTTTTCTGACCAATAATTATTGTTAAAGTTTTATCGTTAATACATTGTTATTGTTATAAACTAAACGTGCTTACTTTATCATCTCTTCTTACCCCACGTAACGCGATCCCGGTCTACCTCAGTTACCCCCCGGCACGCTAAACAAGGCGTGTCCTCACGAGTAGAACATCCAGTGGTAGATTAAAGGAAGCATTGAGACCCCGTCATTGTACTAATCGCGACGAGGCTCTTCTCTGAGAAGTTATTCTTTAAATAAACGCGCTACCCCCTAAGATACTCGTGACACGTAGCCCCATATCCTGTCATATTAGGAATGGATTTCTTAATAAAACACCAAGCAGTAATAGATATACACAAAAGAGTCCTAATTTTGAATAAGCGAATCCAAATTCCTCTTAATCCAGAAATAAGGAAACGAACCCCAATATCTGGCTTAGTAATACAAAAAATGGAACAAACACACAGGACAAATAGTAGAAAATCACAACAAAAATATGAACACGCAAATATTATTACTGACAGATATAATAAAACCTATAAAAAATTCCAAGCATTTATGATAGCAAATGAATTGATAACAAAAGAGAAAATGGACCACATAATAACAGAGATAAAGCAAGATATATATGCACTACCTCAAAATGTAGCTATAGCTTATGGACTGACAACAACCTTCAAAACACATAGAAAAGTACAGAGGCAAATTAAGAAAATATTCCCCAAAATTGTTAATAGGCAAAAGGGCAAAATAGGTGGCTCTACAATGATACAAAATGGGATTAAAACGGCATTCTTTTTACATATAAAAGAAGTATATAAAGAAAAGCCAAGACTTGACAAAATATACAAAAGCTTATCTACGTTATACCAACAATTAAAAAAGGATAAAATTAACACTCTAGCAATCACACGGAGGGGATGGAGACTAAACTCCACAGAATGGGATTTATTAAAGAAAATGATCTATGATATTTTTAAAAAGGACCAAATAAAAATTCTGATATGTAAATCAGACTGGCAACCAGAAAACGTCACAGAAGACAAGGAGCCCTTGTTGAACATTGATATAGAAAATAAATCCATAAGTTATAAATTAGGATTGGCCAGGGATTACGTCATAAAGAAAGATAAGGTAGAAACTATAGAAATTAAATTAATGGGGGAAATAGAGGAAAAAGAGGTAACAGTCTGGAGTTGCAGGTATAACTCGGACTGGCTAGCCTCTAAAAGACTGACAATACAATCACATGTATATACTAATGGCGAAAAAATATTCCTAAAAGTACGCGGAAGCGCAAGGGAACCAACCAAACTGTATAAAGAATCAACAATGGCGTACCTAGAAGAAACACAGCCAGATATAAACTCTGCCTTAAATCTAAATATACAATGCCTGGAAGATGATGATAACGTAACATTAGCAGATCACAAATTACATAACATTACCGACAAAGAGGCTAAACGAGCATTAGAGGACTTACTAATAGAATACAATGACGTATTTGCGAAAACAGCGAAACATATGGGAAGAACAGATTTAATAGAGCACGTAATAGACGTCGGTGAGGCAAAACCAGTAAAAAGCAGACCATATCGTGTATCTCAGAAAGAAAGAAGAATAATTGACGATCAAATAAATGAAATGCTAGAAAGTAACGTCATGCGGCCTTGCCACTCCCCCTGGGCGAGTCCTGTGGTATTAGTTAAGAAAAAGGATGGTAAAACAAGATTCTGCTGCGATTATAGAAAACTTAATAAATGTACTAAGAAGTGTAACTGGCCTTTACCGCAAATAGACCACATCCTAACGTATCTAGGAGACGCCAAATATTTCAGTACCTTGGATTTATTTTCGGGTTACTGGCAGGTGCCAATAGAAGAAAACTCAAAACAATATACAGCCTTTGTGGCACAAGGGCACGGATCATATGAATTCAACGTACTCAGTTTCGGCCTTTGCAACGCACCGGCAACATTCCAAGAACTAGCAGACAAAATATTTTGGGATATGAAATGGAAGGAAGTATTAATATATCTGGATGATATCATTATTTTTTCACAGTCAATAGAGGAACACATCCAAAAATTAAGAAAAGTATTCGAACGGCTAAGACAAGCCAACCTAACACTCAAACCTAATAAATGTGAATACCTTAGAGAACAAATAAGAATTTTAGGATTTAAAGTCAGTAGGGATGGCATCCTCCCAGACGACGACAAAATCATTTGTGTACAAAAATTTCCAACACCAAAAAAGGTGAAGGACGTACAAAGCTTTATAGGTTTATGCAATTTCTATAGGAAGTTTATAAATAACTTTGCCACTATCGCACGTCCTTTGCACGAATTAACGAAAAAATCCACAAAGTTTGTATGGGGACCTAAACAGAAAGAAGCCTTTCAAACCCTAAAAAATAAACTGACGTCAGCACCGGTACTGCATCATTTCAACCCAAACAAGGGCACAATTTTAAGGACAGACGCATCCACATGCGGCATCGGGGCAATCCTACTACAGGAAGACGAAACTAAAACGGCTCATCCAGTGGCATATATAAGTAGAAGCTTATCAAACTGCGAAAAAAACTATTCCATAAGTGAGTTGGAACTGCTATGCGTCGTGTGGTCAATGGGATATCTCCGGCATCTAATATATGGGCAACCAATTAAAATTGTATCAGACCACCACGCGCTTTGTTGGATGCACTCAATCAAAGAGAATAACCGACGATTAGCCAGGTGGGCATTAAAATTAGCTGAATATGACTACACAGTAGAGTACAAGAGTGGCAGCGCACATAAAGACGCCGATTGTATGTCACGGAATCCAGTATTCCCTGCGGAGCAACAAAATGAAAAAGAGCTGGACGAACTACCAACATTTGCTTTAAAAAGTGAACAAATAAGTGAATTGCAAGAAAAGGATCCAGAACTAAAACAGCTAAAACTAGCCATAACAAATCCAGATGACCCAGCAATAAGCATATCAACTAGACGGCGAGCAAAAAACTTTAGACTTACAGACAATATCTTATATAAAGTCAGCTCTAGCACAAAAGGCTTACAAAACCTCCTAGTAGTCCCGAAGGCAATGAGGGAAGAGATAATGTGGGAACTACATGCTTCGCCTACATGTGGTCATTTAGGTCTCACCAAAACAATAGACAAGATAAAAAATAGATTTTTCTGGACAGGGATGTACAAAGATATTGAAAAATATATAAAAGGATGCCCAGACTGTCAGGCGAGAAAAGGACAGCAGTATAGAAAGACACCAGGCCTTCTACAACCTATCAAAGTAGGACTAATGTTCGACAAAGTGGGAATTGACCTATTGGGTCCTTTTCGAAGAAGTAACCAAGGGAAGACAATGATAGTAGTAGCAACGGATTACGCCTCAAGATATGCAATAACAGCAGCTCTGCCTAATGGTAAGGCAGGCCCTGTAGCAAAATTTTTATTAGAAAAGGTATTATTAATACATGGAATACCAAGGACTTTATTGAGCGATAGAGGGAAAACTTTCCAATCAGAATTAGTACGTGAGGTAGGAATCATAATGGGGGTAAGAAGCCAATTCACCACTGCATACCATCCCCAATGTAACGGGTTAACGGAACGACTAAACAGGACTATTGCAGATATGCTGGCAATGTACGTCAATACTCAACAAACAGACTGGTGCTCATATATACCATTCATAACGTTTGCCTACAATACAGCCATACAAGACACAACAAAGTACAGCCCATTTATGCTTACATTCGCCAGAGAGCCTACCCTCCCAGTAGAAGCAGCGTTAACAGATAGTGAAATACAAACAGACTCGTTCCAAATCAGAGAAAAGGCGTTGGCAATACGGGCAATCGCAGTAGAAAATATAAAGAAAAGTCAAGGAAAAGATAAAGTACGATTTGACGACAGGCATAGAGAATTAAAGTTTCAAGAGGGGGACAAAGTAAAAATATTTATCCCTATAAGAAAAGTAGGGCGCAGTGAGAAATTATTATTAAGGTGGTTCGGGCCCTACAAAATAGTAAGAAAGATGGGAGAGGTAAACTATGAAGTAGAGAAAATTGGAGGAAAGAGAAAGGTTACAGATACGGTACATGTCAGTAGAATGTTGCCATATTATGACCCATGGACAGAGTCTACTCCTATTAGTAACGACGACGTCGAAATAGGAGACACCAATCAGGGAGAGGAAAATATGGAAGACATAACAGATATTCAATTATATACCCAGGAGGTAGATCAGGAAACTAGAAATAAACGGGAACACGAAGACTTTGAAAATAGGGTCCGAAAATTGTTAGGAGTAAAATAAAATCTCAGAATTAAAATATAAGGCACTTAGGAGTTAAGAGAAATTATTAAACGGTATATATAGAATAAGAAAGTACAAATAAGGTATAGCCAAAAAGTATATGAAACTAGAATAGTTAAATGTTACATAGAAGGGTCCTTTTAGGGGACTAAATAGAATAAAACTATGTGGAGAAAGTATATATAGAGAATACAGGAGGTAAATATAAAGATAAAGGGTTGAATCAGAAGAATAAAGCATATACATAAATCAAGCAAAAGTTACTGACTAATGGAGGTCATTGACAATATGTAAGAAGTATATACAAGGATGATTATTTTAAAATATCCAGGCCTAAAGAATGCAAGAAAAACGTTTTTTAGGAGCGTTTCCAGCTTACATTTAGGCGCCAAGAAGATAGATAATATGTGTGCCAAAATACACGAGTTGCTTAGGGTGACTACCAGTGAAAAAATTTGGTACCATAAAGGCTTAAAAAGGATATGAAGGGCATAGAACCCAAGTAAAAGGACGATAAAGAAATGTATATGTAAATCATAGATAGAGAATAAAGAAAAAATGGTTATAGCTAAGAAGTTATATACATAGAAGATATACCGTAAATAGGAAAAACTAGTATAATATATGTAAAAAGTAAATTTAGGAAGCATAAGATAAAATAGAAATATATAGAAGTATATCTAAAGCAGACAATGGCAATATCAGGATAAAATAAATATGTATATATAAAGTTAGCAAACCTATCCTGGCGAGTTGATAGCAGTAGCATCATCTCAGTGACCCAAATGAACCAAATAGAGAACAGCATCTGGAAGCGGAGAGGAGAACTCTGCTAAAGTCAGATCCGGAAAATACATACACCTAAAAAATTAAAAGCAAGTTAGGAAATAAATAATAACAATATGTAAATAAATATGTAACGAGAAAGCACGAAGAAAAATAGGCTATAATATAATAAAATAAATATAGGTATATGTAGATATGCAATATCAAAAAGAAAAGGGATAGATAAAGGGGACATAATATAAATATAAATAGGTATAGTACATAAGTTAAATAAGTAGATATTAAATTTTCCACAGGGTATTATAGCATTAACCACAATTAGCAACAGCCAAGAAGTGGAGATATTTACAAAAGCCTCATGAGGGGACCACCCCATGAACCATGGCTGGACACCACAAAAACCTCTCCAGCCTTTAAATTCGGATGCCTAGAAGACTGAGTGAACTGTAAAAGACTAAAATATATGGAAAAGTTATCAGTAGCACTCGATAAAGAGTTAAATAGTTTAATAAATATTTGGAATATAACGAACCTTAGGAAACAACCAAGGTCTGTCCATCTCTGTATCCTTCATCGTAGAATTGGACTACATGGTCATGAATACTGAAGATCTAAGACGGTGTATGGATTCTATATCTAATGGTCTGGATTCAACACTGACAAGGCTTGCGCAGCAATCCAGTAGCATGGAAAAAGCACAGAGGAGATGGTGAATTCACTACAAATTACAGAAGCAAAAATCAAATTGTTAAAAAACTACGCTGAAAATATAAACAATCACATCATATCAGAAGTACATCAATGCCTGAAAACAAACTTAGACTTAGCAAAAATATATATATTACAAGAGCTATACAAGATATATTCTTATGCTCGTAAACCTGGTATGTCTCGACAGTGAAATAAACAAAAATATACACAACTTAGGAATTAGCTTCATAATGAAACCGAGTACTATGAGTTACCAATAGCCGAATGTATTCTACTAAGAGATACCAAGAAGTGTATAGCAAATCAGTAAGAAATTGCAAATAATGTATATATAACCTTACCTTGAGAACATGCCGCATGGATCACAATCCAGGACCAGTCAGGAGCTATTGGAAAGCACCAATCAAGTCCATACAAGACTTAGCCATTCTAACAATCACTAGCAGAAGTATTCCCATTCTTAGTCTAGGGATTTCTACAAGATTAAAAAGTATAAGAAATTATAATATATGAATGAAATACCAGCAGCTGTGGTAGATAACTTAAAAAAATAATTGAATAATAACAAACCTTAAATCAAATCTTGCCAAGTATCTAATATTGCCAAAAATCATATTTACGATACTTATATTTGATTGTATTCTTTAGCCCATCCAATGCCAACACACACACGAAGAAGCAAATCAAGTCGACGCCATTTTACCACGCCTTTCGAGCAAAGAACAAAGAACCGAGTCTGCGAGACTACGAACTACGGCAGACAGCATTGCAAATGAAGACCGCTACAAGCACCATCTACCAGACTTTGTGTAAACCAAGCAGTCCGCAACACAAGGAATCTGCGAAAATGACATATGCAGTCGCCATCTGTGACCCACGGAAGCGTAACGTATAATTTCCTATTAATTTACATTGCATTGTTAATATTAATTCATCGAAATGGCACAAGATTGAATTGCCAGGCAATAACTTAAGAAAATAATAAGATTCATAAAGACATATGATATGTTGCAAATATATTTTATTGCTTTAAACAAAACTGGCATGTTGAATTAAGTCAGCAAAATAATTTGTGTCATTTGATATACCCATATAAGCATAACTGAGTCAAGAAACTATGATGTTAGCAAATATTTTATACATAGACGGGAAAGTCTATATACTATATAGTTTTGATAAGTTTGTAAATAATGGATTTAAAAATAAGAAGTAAAGAACAACGGCTAAATAGAATATAGACAGGACCGGCATTTGCAATTTATTCTAAAAAGAAATAAGTTTAACATACCGTAATATAGGATAGGTAATTTATTTTTAGACAGGGCCGAAATGAGTTGCTTTTTTAATGCCAAGGGAAAAAATTCATTATCTTTATAGATATACCGCACTAACAGACCTTTTCCAGAAAAAACTAACAGCTATAAAGACAATGAATTAATGTCACCTCTGTTGGGATGGACGCATCTTAATAGAGGAGATATCATATGAAAGGCATCTTATTGTCCATAGACATAAAAACCTAGTTTTAAAAAATGGCATTATAAGCCAGTATAAAAAGATGTTCTCAAAAACGGATAGGTTTGCACTAGATATAAGGTAGAATAGATCAATAAGCTTAAAGAAATCAAATCGAGAGGGTGTTTATCATATATAATTAGTAATAAGTTAAAAACAGAACCGTATTTAAATAATACGTTTGTCACGTAGTTGCTTTATTAACACAATGAATATTAAGACGTAAAACGTTATTGGCCATAAAAGCAAATAAATTTTGAAATAGTACATCTCTAGTAAACAGCCGGGTTTATGAAATTATGATTTTGTTAATAAGACAACAAAAAACGTCACAAATAAGAAAACATAGGATAAGATTATAACATTGTTAGTACAACTTGTAAAACTATTTTTCTTTTGTTACATGTACCTATAACTAGCACACAGAGCGAGGCAAACCATACAAGAACTTATTACATGAAATGGAAATGGGTGGATCTAAGCCAGAACAAGTCCACTGACGAAATATATATTAAATTATAATAAATTTAGGTGCAATACAGTATGTCTTCTCGAACTGAGGTCGGTTCTCTCTCTTTTAAAACAAATAAGTCAGGTTAAAACGTTGGGGACCAACGTTATCAGGGAGGGGGAATGTGTGAATTAATTAAAATCATTAATTAAATATCACCCTGTCGCAAGTTTGAACTTGAACTTGAAAAATGTTATATAAACATTCACTGTTAATTATAAACAAATTGAGCGGTCGACGGGAGCGACTTTAATCCTTAATGATGCAGCCATCAGCATTTTGTAACATATAAATACGCCGGTAAACGCCGAGTTAATTAGACTTTCGGGTCTCTCAAACCGCTCAATTGGTCGCTGGACAGTACACAGGTACGTCCACTTCTAGTTGTTCTATCCCACAACCCCCATAACTGAGAACACTTATACACAGGTATAAGTTTGTCAGGTCCTTACCTAACCTGGGTGAACGTATGCATAGGTATACGGCATTCGGGGGCTACTAAAAAGTATAGAGAGAGTCGAATTTATGAAGTATCAGAACTTCTAGTGAAGGGATAGTTTTTGGGGAGTTTCAAAAAGTAGTGAAAGTGCCTTAGCAATTTGTGATAAACTTAAAAGTCTTACCTTATAAATATCAGAACAAACACCTAAATAAAAGACAACCCGCTCACATAAACTTTATTAAATAAATAGTGACGTCGCTTGCTAGACAAACTTTGAACTAAGCCTCCCTCGAGAAGACATTCATTTCATATTAATTGGGTATAGTGTAAACTCTTAATTCATCTATAATCTTAAACACGCCTTTATTAGTATACAATCTAACCGTTGTTAAGTTTGTTTGTAGATAAACTTGTTATTGTTTTTATCGATGTGTCTCCTTTATTATCTCTTCTCAACTTGACGTAGTGCGTTCCTAAATCTGAGTTACTCTCCTACACGCTAAGTAAGGCGTGTCGTCACCGATAAAAAAAATACAAATCGTGACAATATTTAAATTAATTAAGAAGCAATCAGACACAAAACAGACTGTAAAAAATATTTAATTTAAAGCTAAAAAAAATGAGTTTGCCTATATGCCACATTTTAGCATGGAACGTGATAAAAATAGTTTTGTAAAAATTATAAACTATCGTTACACCACTTTCACACCAGGGATATTATACACATTTTACCACGAACTCCCATAATTCATTCAGTAATATCACCTTAAGGTATACCATAGAATAAATTCGCTAATTTAAATATCGAATATAAAAGAACTTATCTGAGGTGTATAATATTTATATCGGATACAGTACAACCATGTTTACAAATTTTGAGGAATATCCAATAATTTTTGTAGTACCAAAGAAAATTCATTCTCATAATATAAAAATCAGAAAAATGATAAATATCATATTAAGACTTGTTGTGTCTAATACTATGAAAGTCATCCTCTAGTTGTAAAAATAGACACTTAAGCGATGGATTTAGAAATAATGAAAGTGATTCGAAATATGCACATATTTACATTAAGTTTATAGAGTTTAGTCAAAAATATTAATTTATATTTAAATTTAATTTTTACTATAATTTTATTTTGTGAT
This sequence comes from Pissodes strobi, assembly GCA_016904865.1. NCBI lineage: Eukaryota > Metazoa > Arthropoda > Insecta > Coleoptera > Curculionidae > Pissodes > Pissodes strobi. The sequence goes on along the minus strand of MU197054.1, from coordinate 1,233 downwards.
ATAAGCCACACAAATAATTACGGCATATATTGTTATATATTTTAATTTTAAACATTACAAATTAATTAAATTGCATGACAACATATATATCGCACAACTTAATCCAAACAACTACGTGGCAAAGTGAATAGAGGAATAAACGAGGAAATATAAATTGATAAAAAAAGAACTTGTGTGTGCTTATGAATACAAGATAGAAGTGAAAACTTCAACTAGCGGGGCAGAGGGCAAGCGCATTTACCATTTTGTCCAGTAGAAGGAGCGTTACGTAAAATTTTCTGCTGTTCAATGATTTTGTTAATAACGGTTACCAAGACGGTTACTTAGAACATATTTTAAGTAAACTCATATATAACTTGAACTTTTATGATGGCCTAACCGAAGAATCAAATATTCAAATTATATGTAAAAAAAATCGTTATATTCATAAGTTAACAAATTCCTTAATTTCTATCTTTTATAAAGTTCCTAATTTAAAAATAGCTAAATACAATAGCCTGAGTAACCGGCACTTAATTTCTAAGTTCAAACAAAAACCTGTTCTACGCAGGATAAAAAAAAAAACAAAAAAATATTTGCGGCAATTGAATTTAATTAAAGATTATTCTCGATTAAAACATTTTAGCAACTCATATAATATGTATATAATACGACAGTCTATTCTGTCTGTAGCATGTTTTTTCTGAATTTGTATGATAACTAAATTATCTAGTTTGTCATTTCTTTTTCTAGGATTTTGTTGGATGTTCTCCTTCCGCAAATTAGTCTTAAAGATAACGCGTACGATATTTCAACAAAACTTAATAGACTGCATCCCATAAATAGTCCAAATATTCCTCCGATTTGTACTAAAACAAAAAATATGTCATTAGCTATATACAAGTACAACATAAACATATGTTTCAAAAAGATAATGCATTTTATGGAAAATGCATGACTTCTTATCGTGTGCAATTTGATATTTTATGAATTAACAAAAATTATATAGAATCGAATAATAT
>JAEQML010080957.1:0-11397 GCA_016904865.1 Pissodes strobi | reverse complement strand
CCTCTTCTTTGGAGGGTTTACCAAGAAAGAAAACAAGGTGAAGTCAAGATCGTCCACCTCGAACGCCAAGGTTCAATATGTAAGGGCCAAAAAAAAATTCGACCAATAGGCCAGCTTTACCTTGTGCTACCACAACACGTAAAATACAACAAGACGGTTGGCATCAAATTTAATAACATTTTCAATATGCAATACAATGTACCTATGGTTGTATGATAATATGTATTGCTGGCAGAATAAAGAAAACCGACGATAAAGCCATTATCCGCAGTGACCAATCAAACAGAAACTACTTCATTCAGGCCCGCGGCCATTTTAAACTCCTGACACCAAACACGCTAAAAGTATGAACACGCGGCGCAATAATTCAGGCCTAAACGCACCTCTAGCCAAAAGCCTGCGTCTCTGTTGAAACCAGCTGCTCTGTTGCCAATTTAGTAGTCACAACGCAACCACTAAATCATCTTGCCTGCTTACATGTAGCGAAAGCTCAGACAGTTGTTTAAACATCAAACTGATGGTAGCATATCAATAAATTATGGTGTTTCTTGTTGCCTTGGTCCACAACCACATCAAAATCGCACGAAGATCGTTAGAGAGACATGTACACTTGGCGACATTCCAAAGGTACCCGTCAAGTTAGACAACCAACAATTATTGTCAAAGTCGGCTGTCTCATCTGAAGTCTGAAGGTTATCATATCAGAAATAAACATTGACTGAATTTTTAAGTTTTCCTATTAAATATTGAAACAAATCCAGGAAAATAACAGACAAACTCCGAAACCAATATTTCTGACATCCATGAGACTGTTTTAATGTATATTATCATTGAGAAGGTGATTATTTGGAAAGGAAGGAGTATTGAATGTTTTGAAATATGCTGCTATAAATGCCTATAACTTTGAGGGTTTTCTAGATAGCGATGGCCAGAATATTCTGTGCTAAGCCAGTGAAAACGATCATAAAGCCCGATCGATCCTATCAAACAGCCCGATAAAATCAATTTACGTATACGACTACAGAACCCTCAATTTTCTTTGGAACATCCCGATAAAAGGCTAGGGTCATATGACAACCATGCAGGTATCTAAACGAATTAGTAGTAATATATTTAGCTTGACGGACTAGCATAATAGATATAGGATTAAAGGTGAAATAACTAAATTTATTTGACCTCTATCTGTTACATGTTTCCATACTAATTTGACATGTAACATCTGCTAGTAAAGACTTCTATAAAGAATATATGATTAGACACCCCAATCTTTCGTTAAGGACACCTGAGTCTACAAACCTCATGCAATTTATAGGATTCAATAGACCCCAGGTGGAGAGGTTCTTTAATAAACTCTCACTGCTGAATGAAATATATAATTTTACTCCGTACACAACTTATAATTGCGACAAAACCGCGATTACACAGTTCATAAGCACATAAAAGTGATGCCCCCAAAGGCGTCAGGCAAGTGGGCAAGATAACCTCTGCCGAGGAATTTAAAAACACTTTTGTTTTGTATCTCTGCTGGTGGACACTTTACGCCTCCCTTCTTTGTGTACCCACTTAACCGAATAAACGACATACTAAAAATAGGTGCTCCACTAGAGAATGTTGCTGAAGCTCAACCCAATGGTTGGATGAATTATTCTGATCTTTTTCATAAATGAATGATTTGCTTCTGTAAATTTGCAAATCCATCTAAAGAACGACTAATATTATTTGTACTGGACGGACATGCAAGTCATAAGGACTTATTCGTCATTACATTCGCCCGTGAACATAACAGCCATATGATTAGTATTCCATCGCATACTACCAACAAGCTTCAACCGCTTGACATGACATTCACGAAATCATTTAAAGAGGCTCTATATGAAGATAGATCCTTTACTGCGAATATCAGAATATAAAATATCGGATTCGTTAATACAGCCTTCACGAAAATATCTAGGGTAGCAATTACCCAAAAAGCTTTCGAGTGCACAGAAAGAGTACCCAAAAATTTGATGATCTTGATTTCATGTCATCTGATATAACGAACATACCAATTTGTCAAAAGCAAAATCGCCTAATGCCATCAGCCACTATAACTTCCAAAGGAATTAGTAGCTCTTCGACAAGTACACGTATTCTAACTTACCGCATACAACAGGTAAAGATTCGTCGCCTTATCATACACCAACACACCATACACCAACACACCCTACATCACCACATCTCACATCACCACACCATACACCAGGACATCATACACAATCACACATGTAATATTTATTTATAAAGTAATCATCAGTATTACATACAATATTTACTTAAAGCTATATAGCGAATAGTACGTTTTTGTGTAAGCATATTAATGCTACGATTACCACATTACCGTCGTCAGAAAAACTCGTCAAATCTTCTTCATTTCCTAATCGTATTACTAAAGGATCTACTGTTAGGTCAATTAAATAGTCCAGCTTCCACACTTTTTCTTCTATTTTTATGACATGCTGAACACACATACGCCATTTTCGAAGTCGACACTTTTTAAAGATTCCTTAAAGATGATTTTCATATCTTTCATTTTAAATGTGGTATTTCTCCTTACTACAAGACTTCGAATTCAATAGTATCTATTTCGCAAAGATACGGGGCAGATGAAAAATAGTAATATTTTTTCTTTACGTTATTTTGTCAATTACACACTCCATGCAGGGAGATTTATTTAAATACACCTATGGACAACCATACTTTCATCAAATATTATCTTTTTCTGTCGAAGCCACTGATAAATGTCCACTATACTCCAAGAACTGGTTTGTATTTTGTCGACTTTTTTTAAAGATAAATCGCATGAAAATCTACCTTTCCGATACCAGGAACCCCAAGATGAATATTTACCATTTGACTACGACTTGTCAAATATGAATGGAACCAACTGGCAGCAAGTTTTTGCAACAGTGTTTGATGACACACACAGTGGAAAGCTTTAGATAGGTCACAAAACATTGCCACATGCACTCAGTCTCATTTATTTTAAAAAAATGCTCTAAAACTGATAAATAGCATCTGTGGTGCCCCTGCCACTCTGAGACCCAAATTGACCTGTGTGATGCCAGTCGAATCTTGGTCAATTTTTCTCTAATCTTTGAATCTTAAAATTGCCTTTAAGCACGCCTGGAAAACACCCGAAGATCATAACAAGTTAATGGCATTCACTAAAGCCTCCAAAGCACGAGGCGACAGGTTCATATAAATTTTAGCTGACAAACCATCGTCACCTTAAGAGGTCTTGTTTCTTATAGAAATTACAGCATAAACCATCTTATCAGGATCGGCTGCATTTAAAAATAATGATCGATTAACTGGATTGCCACTCAGGTAAGTCATATGATCAGCAGCCGCATTCAAGTTATCCGTCAGGTTCCTGGCAATACCACAATAATAATCACTTAAAATGATAGGCGATTTATCTAAATGCTGAATATAAGGACATTTGCTTGATTTTCTCAAGTTATTGATTATTGACTAACGTTCCTTTTACTTATTATCAGCATGATCAAGCCTAGAAGCAGAGTAGAACAAAGTACGATAATTATATTACCAAAAAACATGTGCTGAATACATTCTTATCACATGCAGATAACATTTTTAATCCCATGGTTAGCCATGACTTTTATTTTAATTTTTTACGCGTTATATAGGTCATGACATTCAGTCAGCAGTTCCGGAAATCTTCACGGGATAACGTAATGTGAGGATCCCGACCTAAACTGCGATAGAGCTCAAATTAAATGATATAATTTATCTTTCTATTCTATCTGAAGGATTCAATTACAGCTTTGTAAATGGTTGGCAGATGGTATTTTCTGAAAATTTCATGATTAGTTTAAAATGTATGCAGCTGTTTTCTAGTATTACTTTGGTTGGTTTGTTGAGCCCCCCTTTCGGAGGACCAATGGCTTTGCTCAAATAAGTAATTCGCCAGCACACCCCTCTTCCGGGCGGCGCGCGGCGTGGCTCTTCGGTAGAGGCAGAGCTACCCATCTGCTTGTGTTACACGTTATTCCAGTTTAAGAGGCATTGTATTCAGGGTGGGAGCCTCCAGTATGACGAGCCTGTGCCCCTGGTGCTCCCGACTCTTGCACAAAACTATAATCTATGAACGGCGCAGATAGAAATGGTCCCAAGGCAACATCCGGCTGCCCCCGGCCTGGGTACCGGCGTGAATGGGTATTTTTTCTGACTAAATATCAATGAACCGCACAGACTACCCTGGCTTTGTGGTCCGATTCTTCCTCGGGGAACCCAAACGGTCCCTGAACGATTGCCACGGGTCACCCAAAATGGCGCCGGAGAGCCGTTACCCGACACGCGTTGATTCAACCGAGAACGAAGCGGATGTGGCGAGTCTTACTTCTTGTACAATTGTATATAACCCACTTAAGATGCTTATCCAAGCGAAATCTATGTTTTACTGTTTCCTCCAGTTTAATACTTTTAGCAATACCGTTTTATATTCAACTAGCACATGGCCTTTGTAAGTTAAGGCTCATTTATGTTTTATGACATTAAGGGTTTAAGTAACTTAAGAGACTAATATGGACCACCAAAAGGTAAATTCATCACAAGAATATAGCCCATAATTATTTTTTTCGCATTTTAAGGATAAATAGTGCAGTAGTTATCCCTGATTTTAGGAAAAAAAGTGTCACTTTTAAGCCCTGAAATTCAAAGAAGGCATACAATGTAAAAGGAGGGACAAAACTATTAAGTCAAATTTAAATCAAATTTTAAAAATCTTTGAAGACATCTTCAATCCTAAATCGAATTATAATAATTTTAGGTAACTTTTACATCACTCCACATCAATTGGCAAAATTGAATGATGAAGGGACCATTTTCTATTTATTTTTTTCATGAACGAGGATATTAATGTCAAGTTGATAAGTGGTTGCCTTGTACTCAGTAACGATTGAACGTGCTGTACCAAAAATCTGCTCAGAGATGTCGTATATGCTATTTAGAGATCTTTGCATCTAGCTCTCAGCTACAGAGGTTTTTTGTTAACTTCCATACCTCTTGAACTGATCTAAATTAGGCCTGGAATCTGCTAGAAGAGAGGGGAGTTCTTCTAAAATACTGTCCGGTATGTAATTCGGTATCTGGTAGGTTCAGTAATTTTATTTCCTATAATGTACAAAAATCTGTTGTATTTTATATTTTTAGCCTTAAATTTATATATTTCCGGCAAAGGCGAACTACGTCCTTAACATTGTTTCTGAAATTCTTCAACCCAAATAAACGATCTGAATATTTTTTATATTTGTAATGGTGGCTAAAAGACTGGTAACCAGATCCACAATGTCTCACCCAAAAGAGCTGACCAGCTCCACACTTCGATATGCGCCTGCTGCCCATGTAATTAAAGTAACCTAAAAAAAGATGAACACTTCAGTAAGTACAAAAATTATTTCATTTAGCTTTAAAGCGAGTGTTCTTCATCTGATGTTTCTTTCTTCTGAACTTGATCTGCATCCAAAGCTCTTGACTGCTTGGGCTTGTATTCATCGTTCTTTCTTTTTAGAAATGCCAGTAGCTTTAGAAATATGCCGATATATAGATACTTTTCTATAATTAGCTAAGATTTCAGCATCGTGTATACCGACCCTAATAACGAAGTCTTAAAAACCTCTCTAGAAAATACGCCAGAAACGTATTTTTATCATAATTCTCGACCTTTTTCTGCCACACCAGCCTTTAAAAATGTTAACCTGTTTTTGACACAGTTGTCTTGATTTTTCGAGGAAAAGTTCTTTTGTAGCTGGCGTGGCTTTTAACTGTTTTATTTGTGATATATAAAGAGAGGTAGGTAATTAACTTTTTAATTAGCCAATTTAATGAACTACTTTTTCATGGGCTACTGTAGTATTATTCATAGGAAGTTTGAGTTAAAACATAATATATATTAAAATAGTTTAATAATAACAGAGGACATTATTTTGCCTAATCTAAAAACAGTAAAGCAAAAATTTGTAACTACTTCTATTCAACTCATTCACTCTTTTCCATACCTTTTGTTAGCTAGAGAAAAAAAGCTTTATTATTTTAATCTGTAACCTTTTTATTGCTCTTTGCCAAAGTTATTGTCATTTTATGATCAAGTCATAATCGAAGTATATGTAAGGAAGTTGCTTAGTCTTATTCTGAATCAGCAAACTCATGAGTCAACAAGAATCATTGCGGGTAGTTAGAGATAAATACGCTGCGATGCTTTTTCCTCTGGTAGAGTCAGCTTTACCTTTAGATTTAATTAATATTTGGGAAAGACAGCGGTCTATAAAATATAAAAGCAACGATTTACAGGGATTACTAGAATTTATAAAAGGGGAAGTATAAGCTGAAGAGCTTTTTAATCTTACTCAAACTAGTTTTGGATTTAAAAAAGGGGATGATTGAGACAATTTTAATGTCAAATGTACTGTAAAGTCACTTCATGCAGGGGTTTCTAAGACTAGTAAGGGCAGCAATGTCATAATATGTGCTGTTTGTGATAAAGGACATGCTAGTCAAGATTGTATAAAAGCAAAGAGCATGACTCTGAATCAATGAAAGGCTCTTTTGATAAAGAAAAAAGGGTGTTTTTCTTGTCTTAAAATAAATAATTCTTTTAGAAATTGCAAATCTACTGTAAAATATATAATATGTTCTTGTAAACATTCTACTATTATGATGTGTCCTGATTTGAATAAAAAGAAATTTTTAAAAAGGGTGTGAATGATGGTTGAGCGGTTGAAAATACTATGGTTAATATGGCTTCTGAAACTCTTTTGCAAACCGTTATACTAAGATTAGTTTCAGGGAAAAAAGAAAAGGTAATACGTGCTCTCTTAGATTCGGGATCACAGCGATCCTATGTAAGTGACAAGTGTGTAAAAGAGATGGCACTACATAAAGTAGGAGAGGCGAATATTATTCAAGGTCTTTTTGGGGGTATTCAAGGTCCTTAAAAACTTCATTTTCAGTTAAATGTTTCTGTTTTAAACCAAGATAAAATTTGTAGCTATATACCCAAATTAAAAGATCAAAAAATCATAGAAAATTTGAGAAAAAAGAATATAGTTGTATCTGATTTAAATAATATTGAATTTGAAATAAATTTACTGATTGGAGTAGACTTTTTAGGAATAATTTTGACCGGAAATATAGCATAAACTTCATTCACATGCAGGTCCTAAAATACTGCTTGGTATTCTTAGAAAAAAGTTTTGGGTTTTAAAAGGTAACAGAGTAATGCGAGATACTTTACGTAATTGTCTGGTTTGCAAAAGGGAGATCAGTAAGCCAAAAGAAACACCATTTGCGCCTTTACCGGAAAACCGAATAAAAAATGCTGGCGTGTTTGAGGTTGTTGGAATTGACTTGGCAGGTCCTTTATACTTAAAAGGCAACAATGAAAAAGCTTGGGTAGTTCTTTTTACTTGTGCAATCTACAGGCATAGCCTAAAGAAAAATATAGCTGCGACACTGAAGCGCGGCACCTTTGACAAACGAGGACCAACTTTATCACTATGTAGTGGGGAGGAAATAAATAAATCTAACATGACGTCAACCCCACGGCAATCTTTAGTGAAGTGAGCCGTACTCAAATCTTTTGGGAAGTTAAATACTAAAATTGTTACTCTCCCCTATTATTTTATTTAAACTTTCACTACAAAATATATGATTTATAAAATACTGCTTATTTTGAGTAGAGAATAACCAATTTTTTGATCCAAAAAACTGCATAAAGAGAGCCGGATGTTTATTTAAAAATTACACATGAAAGAAATATTTAAAAATGTCTTTTGAAATGAAATTAAGAATGGCGAATGTAGATTACTTGTAGTAAGTACAGCATTCTTGAAAGAAAAGTCAATTACCTAAAGAAAAATGTAATTGAGTTACATATTATTTTGATAAATTACGATCAATAAAACAACTCATTTATGTAGAAAATTATTTATTTTTTAACGTTATAACACACATATAATAAACTGAAATTGAAATAAACTGAAATGAATATAACTATGATGGAATATAAGCTCCAAGATAATCTTTAAATATCAACAAGATCTATATACACAACAAAAGTTTCTTTATATGAGAGACTATATTACACAAGTAGTTACGGTTTTAGATGAACTTGTGAAGATCTGCAATAAAAATTTTGAAAAATTTGATTAATCTAGTTGTTCTCTTTTAAGCTTAAAAAAGATCTTATACAAGTACATAATTTTGTTTTCTATAGATTGTTAGTAACCTGCACAATTTTATAAACGTATTATGTAACAGCTTTTTCATTTTATTCACTAGATAAAAATATTGTCCAGTTGGTGAAATGAGGTAAATTATTGATCTGGCTCTAGTTCACGAACTAGTTTATGCATGAAGTGCACAATTACGCTAAATCGGTGCAACATGTACCGTGCGTTCAATTTATCTTGATTTGATTCGCTGTAACTTTTTTGTTTTTAAAGATATCAAGGTAAATAAAAAAGCAAAATGTAGGGTTGGTAGCCAAGTTTTTTTCTAAGTTACATATAAAACAAAACACTAACGATTTTTTGACATATCAGCCTACTCTATATTTTTTTAAATGGAACACCCTGTATATTACTACATTTTTGGACTCTCTAAAAAAAATCTAAACACATTTTGTGTATAATATCCTATTCCCTTATATCCTCTTTATATCTTTAGGTGTTTACGAAATATTGACAGTTGAAAGTCGGGCATTTTGACATTTTGATAGGCTTTAAAATCTAAACCGCACGAGAGCAAAGAAAACGGTTTGCATCGAATGACAGTAACTTTGAATTTAACCCGCGGATAAAATTAACCAGAACTTTTAAACCTGCGGTTAAATTCAAAGTCACTGTCATTGGATAGCTTATGAACAGCTAAGATGGAGATGTGCAAACCGTTTTCTTTGATCTCGTGCGGTTTAGATTTTAAAGTCTGTCAAAATGCCCGACTTTCCACTGTCAATATTTCGTAAACTAACCCAAGGTGAAGATAGGTATAGGATATTATACACGACCTGTGTTTAGATTTCACTGGAGAGTCAAAAATGTAGTAATATACAGGGTGTTCTATTTAATAAAAAATATATAGACTAGGCTTTTATGTCAGAAAATTGTTAGTGCTTTGTTTTATATGTAACCTAGAAAAAACTTGGCTACCAACTCTACATTTTGCTTTTTTGTTTACCTTGATATCTTTAAAAACAAAAAAGTTACAGCGAATCAAAATGTTATCAAGGTGCTGATCAAATCTGAAATAATGGATATATCTGGATGACGATCGACTTTTACGAAAAACAACCAGCAAAAACAACGTTTTTGAGACTTACACCTTTATTGTAGAATCCGAACTGTTTATTGTCAAACGAAATGTTTGCACTTTCTTATCTTCCACATAAACACAACCTGGAAAATACTCCCCACCAAACCGAAAATTTGGTATCTCTAGATAGATACTAAATAACTAAGATGAGAAGATGCAAATCGTTTCGCTCTAAGTTAAACCGATCAAATTCTACAGGGGCTTAAAGTTACAACAATTTCAAAGTTACTGTTTGAAAACAATTGCATTTAAATGTGAGGAATGCTATTTGACATGCTACATGAAATATATCTAGAATTTTTAGAAGAATTCGAAAATCGGAAAATATGTCCCGCTCTTTTAAGACCTTTTATATTGAAATATAATTCAAAAATATTGTCAAACTAAAATGAGCATGGCTAAATGATGAAATGGTTATAAGACTATTAAAAAAAAAAAGAAACATGTTATTTCTATCAAATGTGTATACCTACATATATATCTTATGATTGTTTCCATATTATTAATTTTCGAATATTTTTGTGCTCTTTAAATTTTGTAACCTATTCCTATAAGTTTTAGTCCGTTTTGGTGCTTTTGCTTAGTTTGGGTTAGTTCAATCAGCTTTCGTTTAGTTTTAATTTATTTTAGTCATTCCCGGTTGCGATACATTATAACCAATTTTAATGTTTTTGTTTAATTTTGGTTAGCCGCCAAAATTGGGTCGTTCAATCAACTATCGATTACTTTCGGTTCCGATACGTTATTACCAATTTTAGTGTTTAGGATAGTCGCCAGAATTGAATTAATCTGGGTTAGTTTTAACTTACTTAATATTATTTTTAAACTATTCCGATATGTTTTAGCCCGTTTTGGTACTTTTAGTTACTTTTGGTTCTTTTGGTTAGTCTTTCAATGAAATTTTGGTTACTTTCAATTAGTTTCAATTTATTTTAGTTATTGAATTAATTCAAGTTAGTCGTCAAAATTCGGTTAATTTTGGTTAGTTTCAACTTACTTTAATAATTTTAATCTGTTACGATACGTTTTAGCCCTTTTGGTGCTTTTGGTTAGTCGTTCAATCGGCTTTCGGTTAATTTCAGTAAGTTTTAATTTATTTTAATCATTTGAACCGGTTCCGATACGTTATAACCAATTTTAAAGTTTTTGATTACTTTCGGTTAGTCGCCAAAATTCGGCAAATTTGGGTTAGTTTTAACTTACTTTAGTATTTTTAATCTGTTCCGATACGTATTAGACCGTTTTGGTGCTTTTACTTACTTTTGGTTAGTCATTCAGTCAACTTTCGGTAACATTCACTTAGTTCCAATCTATTTTAGTCATTTGAACCGGTTCCGATACGTTATAATTAATTTAAATGTGTTTGATTAATTTTAGTTAGTCCTCAAAATTCGGTTAGTTTCAACGTACTTTCGTTCAATCAACTTTCGGGTAATTTCAGTTAGTTTTAATTTATTTTAGTGATTGGAACCGGTTCCGATACGTTATAACCAATTTTAATATCTTTGGTTACTTGCCAATATTCGGTTAATTTGGGTTAATTTTAATTTACTTTAACATTTTTAATCTGTTTCGATACGTTTTAGTCCGTTTTGGTGCTTTTGGTTTGTCATTCAATCAACTTTCGGTTACTTTCAGTTAGTTCCAATTTATTTTAGTCATTTGAATCGGTTCCTATACGTTATAAGCAAATTTAATGTTTTTGGTTAGTCGCTTAAATTCGTTTCGTTTTGGTTAGTTTTAACTTACTTTAATTTTTGTAACCTGTTAAGATAGGTACGTTTTAGCCTGTTTTGGAGCTTATGGTTTGGCTAGCTTTGGTTAGTCTTTCAATTAACTTTCGGTTAGTTTCAGTTAGTTCCAATTTATTTTAGTCATTTGAACCGATTCCGATACCTTATGATCAGATTTAAGTTTAAATAAACAAACTAACTAGCTGCACAATCTGCCGTCCTTTTCCCATTTTAACACATAAACATTAACTTATTTATATAACATACAAACAAAACAATATATACACATAAC
>JAEQML010080956.1:0-11397 GCA_016904865.1 Pissodes strobi | reverse complement strand
TATATTACCAAATTTATATTTCCTAGAGAAGAAAACAAAAAGCTAGGCACAAATACAACAGAATTTCAGGGATAAATGTTTTAAGAAGTACCATAGATGACAAACAAAAAAATGCAATTGCTGATGCCAAAAAGCTAGATATACATGTTTCTGGAGAATTTAGTAAAAATGCCATACAATCCACTCCATTCCAGATATTAGTATTTTATATTGTAGTATTGATCCAGATATAATGTCTGAACACAGTTTTTAAATTCTCAAGATGAGCCGGAAATAGAAAGCGACATCAAATATTTAAGGACATTAACATTAATGATCATAGTAAAAAATGCAAATCAGAGACTGTTACAACTGATTCATCTCTTTTAAATTTAACTGTTAAAGATAACGTTATTGTAAAAAAAGTACCTTAACGTGGTTATTAACGAAAAAAGGCCGCCTATCAAATGACTGATTATTAAGATGTAAAACTATAGGGGGGGAAACTTGAAAAGCCTTTGTGTTCTGTGTTCAAGAAAAATAGGAAAGAAGTTTTTCAAAAAGGTAATTCCAAGGGTAATTCCGAGAGTGAAACAGATACAGAAACTGAAATTCCCGTTAAAAGTGAATTTGAAGAAGAAAGCTTCTCAGATGCTACAGAAAGTCATTTTGATCTTTCAAAAGAAAATAAAGTTTAAAGTAAAATGGAACACTACTATGCAATTATCTATGACCCATGGTACATTGGACGAGTGCTTGAGATAAATGAGACAACTTGTGTTGTAAAGTTTTTAACGCTTAACTTAAATCATACAATTGGCCTAAAGATGAGGACGAAAGGATATATTTTTTGGACCTATTTATTTGATATGGTTTGAGAAAAAGATTTTGCAAAAAAAAATTAAAGATTAAAAAAAAAAACAATAAATAAATTTTAAATATGTCTATAAACCTCGCTATAAATCATAACCCAAGAATAACTAAGTTTTAAATATGTCTGTTTTTTATTTTTGGTGGCCAAAAGAAACAAAAACCGAATTAATGCGATTTTTTGCAAAATAAATCAGAAGGCCAACTTAGAAAGTGCAGTTTATTGTGTACTTTCTTTGTCTGTTTGCTTTTACGCGAAGCGACTCACTCCTGAAATAGCTGTAAATTTTCTTTCGAAATCCCGCGAAATCCTTTCGAAATCATTTGGAAATCGCGCAATGCATCGGAAATCCATTCGAAATCTCGAAATCCTATCCGAAATCCTTTCGAAATCCCGAAATCATATCGGAAATCCTTTCGAAATCCAGAAATCCCTTAAAAATTCTCGAAATCCCTGCGATTTCCGAAATCGAGGTACAAATTTTGGCCAGTGAGCCGCCCCTCGGTTAAAATACAACTATTAAACATTTTAGAAACACTTAACTATTGTACAAAAAAATCGTATAAAATATCAAAATCATCTCGGGGGGGGGGGGGGGGGGGGGGGGGTGGAGCTCCCATGAATAAATACTATAGCTTTCTATGAATACAATTTAGGACAAATCAGTTTACTTATTCGGAAAAATGCATAGATTGAAAATGAGGGATGTACATAATTGAATATTCATTATAAAATAGTCGTTTTATTGATCGAAAAACACACGCTTATTGCAGCCAATACTTGCATCAAATCAAATCCACAACAAGCTTTAATTTAGTTTCTGAATTCTAAATACAACATTTGAAAACATAGTTTAAAAACTTTATGCTTGGTTTAAAATAAGCAATTAAATATCCATCTTTAATAATCATTTCTAGTTAAGAAAACTGGTTTTTTAAATAAAGAAGGTTTTTCTAGGTGAAATGATTTTAATTAAATAATGCTCGAAATATCGTTAAAATACAATTCAATTGATGAAAAATCGATTTTTTTCGCCCTATGCAATGTTTACGGTATTTAATAACCCAAGCTAACCCTAGAAAGAGCTTCTCAGAAAAAGTAAATGCCATGTTTTCAATTTTCGTGAACAAATAATAATGATCGTCGAATGAATTATGAATTGTTAAATACCTTGTAATAACAACAACATAATCAACAAATAAATATCAACAACATATTCAAAGTACTAATATGCGCAAAAGTAAGTGGGATATCCAATTTATTATCATACTACGTAGATGATATTAAACACACATTCTAAGGACGCGCTCATTATCTAAAATTGTCGACGACAATGACAAACAATAAACAAAATAACGACCATTTAGGAAAAATTTCAGTTCGCATAACATTGATTGGCAATTAGTACGTTCAACATTCAATTAGCGTTTCAATGGGCAAAATCACAACACAATAATACTTTTGGCTTTTATAGCTTGCCATAAATATGCTATTGTTGAAAAACAGGCGAGTGTGCGATATCATAAGTAGAACGCACATATAGTATGATAATATAATATATATAATTATTACAGGTGATAAGGTTTGCAAAAAAACGCGTGGCTAACTGCGCGATTAAACAATTCCACTTTCACTAGCCCGCGAAATTGGTTCCATACAATTAATTTAATCAATAAAAAAGCGCTCGAACGCGAATTGAATTCACCTAAATATATGATTAAGTCGCAAAAAATAGCCTAGAAAATTTTGTTCCTGTGCAAGTGAGGTTACAGACCTTTCGAAGTGTTAAAACTAGATAGTCCCCATGACAGCGCAGGGTTGGTAATGCTCGTGTCCACAGGGGATGTCCCGTAGGCCCGAAACATAGCGCACTCTGAAATTTTGCGCGCACTCAGTCTCCAAGCACGACGTAATACCGCGTTCGAGATCGACTAGACTAAGTGACAACGAATCCGAATGCAGGAACGACGAAACGTTTCCACAGCGGATATCACGTTGGTTTATGTGCTGTGCGCACATTATTTAGATTTGCGTCGCGCATCTGACGTAATATCGCATAATGCACCAAACAGCTGTATATTTCTCAAGCCGCGTGTCTGCATATACATAACCAAGCAATGCCGGCATGGTGAGGAAAATTTATGAGATTGCCAGTATTTTGATGGTGGGTTGCGCTACAAAGTGACATCCATGGAAATCCGGAAAATTACTTGTTGGTTTTGGATCTATATTACATCTACAATTTTATTTCAGCTAAATAAATGTATTTCTGTTGAAGGGTACGATCCGATGACGATGAGGTATTTACGTGAGAAATCTCTCGAAAAATTTAAATTACATTTGATCATGATCATGTAAATGTTGTTCAATGTTTTAAATGTTGGAAATTTGGTCATATGGCGGGAGAATGTACATATAAAGATTTTATTTGTCCTAAATGTAGTGAAAATCACAAAATGGAGGATTGCAAAAGTAATAATGAAATATGTGTAAAATGTAAATATGTAAAAGAGGTTTTGAAAATTCCACGGATAGATTATCACCATAAAGCAGTTAAAAGAAAATGTGAGGCATACAAAAGAATTTTTAAGCAACTACAAATGAGAGTTGAGTACTCTGAGTTTTGAGAGTTGAGTACCTGAATTTTGTTGAAAACTTATAATTTGATTCCCGATTGCCAGTCAGGATTTAGAAAGAACTTTAGCACATCAACATGCTTAGTTAAAATATTAAAATGACGTAAGAGTGAATGAAGAGCAAAATCAAGCGACATGTGTGGCCTTGCTCGACTTTACTAACATTTACATTACATTCGACACACTTAATCACGAAATGTTGTTGGCTAAACTGGGGTATTTTGGAATCTCTGAATATGGTATTAACTTCTTTAAGGAATATCTGTGTAATCGTGAAAGTTGTGTTATGACAGTCCTACAGTTAGAAAAACAATGTTCAGAGTTTAGAAAATCAAATCAAGGCGTACCTCAAGGTTCTATACTGTCACCCTTACTTTTTTCACTCTACGTGGCAGACATGTGTAAAGCTGTAAAACATTCCACATTGCAGCAGTATGCTGACGACTCACAACTGTATATTCCAGTTTCTATTGAAGACAGTAATAATTCATTTCAACGTAAGTTTCAATTCGATTTAATGAATCTAGAAAACTACGCAAAAATTCACAACCTTAAATTAAATGCTGAAAAATCTAAAATTCTTTTGATGTGTTCGAATAATAATTTAAGGCACAATCTTGAAGATCGTATAAATATTCATATAAATAACACACCAGTTCCAATTGTTTCAGAGGCAAAACATTTAGGAATCATATTTGACAATTCTCTCTCTTTTGAACCCCATGTGAAAATCAAAATTAGAGCAGCCTATTTACGCCTGAAAAACCTTTTTAAACTTAAACGGAACCTGTCTACGGAACAAAAATATCTACTTTGTGAAAGCCTTGTTTTATCATTACTCGATTACGGTGATGTGGTATATGGTAGCTCTTTGTATGCAAACACCAAAAGAGCAATTCAAAAAATTCAAAATTCCTGTATGCGATTTGCCTATAATATCCCATATAGAAACCATATAACGCCATATCTTAATGACAATAATTTATTAAATATGACAAATAGACGAAAACATCATATGTTTAACTTTAT
This sequence comes from Pissodes strobi, assembly GCA_016904865.1. Lineage (NCBI taxonomy): Eukaryota > Metazoa > Arthropoda > Insecta > Coleoptera > Curculionidae > Pissodes > Pissodes strobi. The sequence goes on along the minus strand of JAEQML010080956.1, from coordinate 6,882 downwards.
TTATCGGATTATAAAGGAAGGCCAACCGGCAGACTTGCGAAATGAATTTTTGGATTTTGAGCATAGACACCATGACGCGAAATAATGATATTTTTGTCGTGCCACGCCATAGAACCGCATCATTTCAGCGTTCTTTTAAATTTGAGGGGGTTAAAATGTGGAATGGTATTCCATCCTGTATTAAACAGCTATCTTTAAAAATATTTTCTAAAAAAATCAAATCACAGTTACTAGTTGAACAAAGAATAGGTTAATTAACATCAGATACAAAATAGGATAAAAATTAAAAAAAAAAACTAAAAAAAAAATTCTTATTTGGCATTAGTTAAGGACTTTGTCAAAAAAAAAATAATAAAAAAAAAATTAAAAATGTCTTCTCTTGTCGAGAGAGAAAAGAATGTCTTTACCCTTGTAGACATCGGCATTTCGCTTTTTTGGGAATATTGGGCGATACACTCCTTGGTTCGTTTATCTGCTGCCGCATCTGTCGCTCTCCCGTTCTGGAATAATTTTCTTTTACTTATTATTATTAGCTTTTTTTTGGATTCATTTTATATAAATTAGATTTTTAAGGGTTATTTCATCTGTATCAACAGATTAACGGTTTTTATAATAGGGAATTAATCCTTTTTGTCAAAATTTTAATTAGATTTATAACTGTATTTTATAATTTTATATGGGCAAATAAAACATTTAAATTTGAATTTGAATTTGAATTTGATGTGTTTGGCGAAAACAAATAGCAACTAAAGAATCAGAATTTAATGTATTTAAATATTGAAAGTTTGACAGCACATAAAACGGAATTGCAGTGGGTTGTGAACCAGTGGCGGCCTATAATAATTTGCTTAACAGAAACTCATATTACTGCAGAATTGAATGAAAATGAAGTAAAAATCGATGGGTGTAATGCAACACATGTAGTATCTACAAGCCGGCACACAGGAGGTGCATCCATTTACGTTAAGGAGGAAATACAATGTAAAACGGTAATAAATATTGTGCTAGAAAAAATAATGTGGTTAGTAGGAATTAACCTTAGGGCTGGTGGCCAGAAATTTAATATCCTTAATGTTTATCATACTCCAAATTCAAGCGACAGTGAATTCCTGAATAAACTGGAAGAGATTTTAAATAACTATGCTATAAAACCTGAAACATTTATTTTAATTGGAGACTTAAATATAAATTTAGCAAAAGAAACATTAACAATGTAATACAAAGAAGTGGAATGCCCCAAATAGTACGAAATTACACACGAGTTACATCCAATAGCGCCACAATAATTGATCTCATAATAACAAATGATAAAGAAGTTAAACACCACATACATCATACATCACAAATAGCTGATCATTCTATTCTTACTGTAAAGCTTCATTCAGTAGAAATTGGACAATATAAAGAAACTTATAGAGATTTGAAAAACTTCAACGAATTCGAATTTCAGTTGGACCTTATAGATCCTGAATGACCAGAAAATAATGGAAATATTGATGAAATGGCGAATTATTTGGTGCAAAATATAACGGAAAACCTAAACAACCATGCACCAGTCATAGAAAAAATTATTACCAATAGATGGGGTAATAAAAGATGGTGGACATCAGAAATAAAATTAGAAATTATAGAACGAGATAGATTATATAGAAAAACAATTATAAGCCAGACTGTAGATTGGAATAGTTATAAACAACAGAGGAATGAGGTTGTTCAAATAATAAAAGATCAGAAACAGGCATACTATCATGAGAGGATTGACGAATGCTAAGAAAACTCTACAGAAATGTGGAAAATCTTGAAAAGCATTATTAAAAATAAAAATGCGACCAAAAACAATAAAGGAATAATTTTTGACGGAAAATTAGAGTCTGATAAAACAAAAATTGTAGAAAAATTTAATAAATACTTTATAGACAGCATTGATGTTCTGGTGAAGGATGTGGGAATAGCAAATACAAAACAAATATTAGAAAATATAGAGAGCCCTATAAACAAATTCGAATACTTTCAGTTACTAGAATTTACAGAACTAAGAAAAATAGTCAAGGAGATGAAAGGCAAAATAAGTAGGACGGAATCAATACAAGAATACTAAGGAGTTCAATTGAAGTAATTGGACATCGTTTCTTGGAAGTAATTAATACAAGCTTGGAAAAGGGTTATTTTCCCAAGGAATTGAAAAAGTCAGTGATAATCCCAATAGAAAAAGTCAGCAACACCAACAAATGTGTGATGAGTTTCGTCCAATCAATATGGTACCTACATATGAAAAACCCCTAGAAACAGTTGTAAATAAACAAAATGAGAAAAATTGTTGAGGATAATAAAATTCCCACTCCATTTCAAGCAGGATTCAGAAAACATTCCTGTGAAAGTGCCCTGCAGTCAGTTATTTCCCAAGTAACGCATAGGATGGCGCTTTATATCCGAATTGCTTTAAACATGTTTTATAAGTGCTTCATTTATGACTATATGTAGTTATTGCAGAATCTCAGATTACCAATTTGCTTAAATGATATTTTGGTTTTTTAATTTAGTTCTTCAAGCGGTTTAAGAACGTAATTTGAGAGCTGCTATAAAGTAGCTTTTTAATTGTTCTATAAAGACATTCATTATGACTTTTAAGCTATATACTTGCTTTGTAAACATGCCTAAGATCCTCTTATACAGACAAATGATATCTTTATAGATGCTTTATAAAGATTATTTAAACGCTTATATGCCATTTAAAGGGACAGATTACCTGATTAAGCAAAATGGCGTCGTGAAATACCACTACATAGGATGTTAAGAATGTTTGTCTTTCAACGCTTTTATAGAGAGTATATTTAGTGTTTTAGTTGTGTTCCACTTAATAATTTGCTGTCAAGATGATTAAAAATGACAACTTTAAGAGCTGGAAAAACCTGAAGAAATCTGGACATTTTACAGAGGATGGCGCTTTATATCCGAATTGCTTTAAAAATATTTATAAGTGCTTCATCTATGACTATATGGAGTTATTGCAGAATCTCAGATTACCAATTTGCTTAAATGAAATTTTGGTTCTATAATTTAGTTCTTTAAGCGGTTTAAGAACGTAATTTGAGAGCTGCTATAACATAGCTTTTTAGTTGTTCTATAAAGACATTCATTATGACTTTTAAACTGTATACTTGCTTTGTAAACATACCTAAGATCCTCTTATACAGAAAAATTATATCTTTATAGATGTTTTATAATGATTATTTAGACACTTATATGCCATTTAAAGGGACAGATTACCTGTTTAAGCAAAATGGCGTCGTGAAATACCAGTACACAGGATATTAAGAATTTTTGTTAGCGACTCCATATTGTTTATTCATCAATCTCATGTTGATAGATGAAACGGCATTTTATTAGGGTTTTGGTAGTAAATTAATACATTCTATTCATCAAAATTATTAGAATTCATATAAAACACTTGTTTCGGATGAATTTATTAAAAAATTATTGATTTTTATGAAAAAAAAGTTATGAAAATAATTTCTAAAAATTTAGTAAAATGGTCAATTTTCTAAATTTTGATGGCGAGTAGTAATTTTACGAGGGAGCATATTACATAATTACAATAAATTTTTTCTGGCATGTCGTTTTTAGGTACTCCCGCCTGCCCTCAATAGCTTTTTATACATAACTTGTTCCCACTTTAGATCAGAAAAACCCTTACCAGCGACTGAGACTCATCACCGCAGACAGGAGCAGATTACAGCAATTAATCAAGACCTGGAGAAAGTTCAAACTTGGGGCGACCGAAATTTGGTCCAGTTCAATGCAGCGAAGACCCAAGCAGCAACGTTTACTAAGAGGGCCAATACAGCGGGCCCTGACATCATTATGGCAGGATCGACCATTCCTTCATCCTCGTCAATCGGGCTGCTGGGTGTCTCGGTCAACAGCAATATGTCATGGCATGACCATGTTGCTAACATCGCAAAATCAGCCTCCCAGAAGCTTGGTGCGCTATTTCGCAACAAGAAACTCTATACACCGCAGCAGTTGCTCTTGCTGTACAAAGCGCAAATAAGACCGTGCTTAGAATATTGCTCACATATCTGGGGTGCCGCACCAAAGCATACCCTAAAGCTGCTGGATTCCATTCAGAAGAGGTCTGTGCGTCTCGTCGGCGATCCGGAGTTGACCCGGAATCTGGATAGTCTGGAACATCGCAGACATGTGGCCGAGATGTCTCTGTTTTACAGATACTTTCACGGCAGATGTTCCCAGGATTTGGCCCACATAATCCCTCCCCTGGCAACTCCTGTCAGGCAGTCCCGACAGACGGCAGGAGCGCACCAGTTCGTCGTACAACTAGAAACACCTAGAACATCGCTTTACCAGAACTCCTTTGTCTGGCGCACTGCATCACTGTGGAACTCACTTCCAGGACATCTGTTTCCCACTAATTACAACCTACAAATATTCAAGAACCGTGTCAATCAACATCTTCGCACACACACCGCTCGTCGAGCGCCATAGGATCTACCTTTAGTGTGTGTGCCACTGCCATAAAAAAAAAAAAAAAAAAAAATAATAATTCCATATCCTGTAGACGCCATTCTGAATGGTTATTCCTAGTACCTCTGTAATTATCAAAATGTCTGTTTGAGTTTGTGTTTTAGTGGAGTAGGAGATATTCCTGTAACCATTTTGCAATATAGAAGATATAATGAGGCGGTAACTCTTTCCAAATATATGAAAGTTATATAAGACATATTTAATCGCGTAAATTGCATTTATGTCTTTTTTAAAAAACAGTTACATAAGCGCCATATAATAATACTTAAACTTACACAGCATTATTGTAATTTAAGAGCAAGTTTAACTTCACTATATCGATGCTTAGAAGTTATATAGTGGCTATATATTAGGCATATATACGTGTTAAAAGAGGCATATAGAAGTATTATAGAATAATTTTTTTTGGAGCATTTAGTTACACTTTTATACAGTGGCGGATTAGCAGTCTCGGCCGCCCTAGGACCCAAGCTATCAGCCGCCCCTTTCTCAGCATCCACCATATAGACTTTTTTTTTGTTTTTTTATGGCAATGGCACACACACTAAAGGGAGATCCTATGGCGCTCGACGAGCGGTGTGTGTGCGAAGATGTTGATTGACACGGTTCTTGAATAGTTGCAGGTCGTAATTAGTGGGAAACAGATGTCCTGGGAGTGAGTTCCACAGTGATGCAGTGCGCCAGACAAAGGAGTTCTTGTAAAGCGATGTTCTAGGTGTTTCCAGTTGTACGACGAACCGGTGCGGTCTTGCCGTCTGTCGTGACCGTCTGACAGGAGTTGCCAGGGGCGGGATGAGGCGGGCCAAATCCTGGGAACATCTGCCGTGAAAGTATCTGTAAAACAGAGACATCTCAGCCACATGTCTGCGGTGTTCCAGACTATCCAGATTTCGGGTCAACTCTGGGTCGCCGACGAGACGCACAGTTCTCTTCTGAATGGAATCCAGCAGCTTTAGGGTGTGCTTTGGTGCGGCACCCCAGATATGTCAGCAATATTCTAAGCACGGTCTTATTTGCGCTTTGTAGAACAAAAGCAACTGCTGCGGTGTATAGAGTTTTTTGTTGCGAAATAGCGCATTAAGCTTCTGGGAGGCTGATTTTGCGATGTTAGCAACGTGGTCATGCCAGGACATATTGCTGTTGACCGAGACACCCAGCAGTCCGATTGACGAGGATGGAGGAATGGTCGATCCCGCCATAACAATGCCAGGGCCCGCTGTATTGGCCCTCTCGGTAAACGTTGCTGCTTGGGTCTTTGCTGCATTGAACTGGACCAAATTTCGGTCGCCCCAAGTTTGAACTTTATCCAGGTCTTGATTTATTGCCGTAATCTGCTCCTGTCTGCGGTGATGAATCTCAGTCTGCGGTGATGAATCTCAGTCTCTGGTAAGGGTTTTTCTGATCTAAATTGGGAGACAAGGGTACTGTCATCTGCAAAACTGTAAACAGGATTATTCGTTTCGATCAGCAGGTCATTAATATAGATGAGGAACAGAGTTGGTGAAAGTATTGTGCCCTGAGGCACGCCCACGTTGATGGTGAATGTGTCTGAGGTATGTCCATCAACTGCAACGTGCAGAGATCGGTTCTTAAGGAAACTGGCAAGCCACCTGCAGAGAGAAGCTGGCAGTTCGAAAGACGGCAGTTTGTTGAGCAGTCCGTCATGCCAAACTCTGTCGAATGCCTTTGAAATATCCAACGCAATCGCTCCAGACTCTCCGTAGTTCTCAATTGCCCTTCTCCATATATGAGTGACATAATAATAATAATAATAATAATAAAAACGTTTATTATTATTATTATTATTATTATGTCCAATATATCTCCTGTCGATCTCTCTTGCCAAAGCCGTATTGATTTTCGCTGATTATTATGTTGTTCTCGAGGTACTTGAGTAGTTGCTGATTGACTACACGTTCCATGACTTTGGAGATTATTGGAGAATCTGTAAAACTCCATCCTGGCTCTATGGGGGTAGACACTGGTTTGGATTCTAGCATTATATATTCCGTTAAAATTTGGGTGGCGTAACATTTTTGCGTAATAACTATGGTGCCATCATTGTCTTTTTGAAGTTCAAATCCAACAAATTTTCGAACAGTCATGGTCACTTTTGTTTCAAATTCATTCTGAATTTTCTTAAGCAAAATATCAGCTTCTTCATCTTCTTCACTTGACACTATCAGCAAAGAAAATTCTTGTGTACTATAATATTCTTGCTCAGTCCGTCGTCAACATACAATCGTATTATTAGCAGTTGCTCGGCACTTGATCGGTGTATGTATAAACAAGTATCTAAAGAACTCTCCTTAAATCCAAAATGTCGCAAAAAATCCGTAG
>MU197052.1:0-10973 GCA_016904865.1 Pissodes strobi | reverse complement strand
TTTATTGGCTTCTGCTCCTGAGAGGGTATTTGCCAGCGCATGTTAGAATTATCTACGACGCATATTCTCGAGTCCTTGCAACAGCCCTCACGTAGAAATATATTATTTGATCCAAGGATATAGAAAAGTATTATATTCTTTGAATATCCATTTGCTCCCATCGCATGAAAATCGATAAGTTTACACTCAATACACCTTCTCTTCCCACGCGAGAACTGTTCCAACGATTCATGCTCTTGGCGTGTGTACTCTTAAAATCCCAGGTATAGTCAGACTATTGATCATTTTTCAAGCGCTGAGCTTAAAGTCATTATTAATTGTTTGAAGCTTTTGTTCTTAACTAGAGTCAAAGCAAGGCTTAAGTAGGATTCATTCCAATTATTCTTATGAGTCATCCACCTAAATGAGCTCAACTTTGAGTAAATTTAATTATACACATTTTTAGCTTTGGCGAGAGCGAGAGATTAGTTGGCGCGCATGTGAAAAGTGGTCAAGAGGATGCGTCGCGCCCCAGAGCACTAGAACGCAGCAGACTTTGCTCGGACCACATCTTAGGGTTTCAGAGTTGCGCGCGCATTACATTGTTGACAAACAGCAAATCTTTATGGTCCAGCGAATTACTTTCAACTGGTCTCGTAGCGCAGTGGTTGGATACTGTGATACGGCGACACGGGTTCAATTCCTTCGATACTTTTTTTAATTTTTTCAAAGTTGTATTTAAAATTTGGGTTAGTTTTGTTCGGTTGCGCCCTGGAGCGAGCGGAGAGCATTGCATGAAGTGAAGATGTAAAAATACAAAGCTAGATTTATAAGTTTGTCAACAACAACAATAAGAGATTTTTCGCGAATTGGGTTTAGATTATGCTAATTTATGATGAATTAACCCTTACACGTCATATACCTATCCCCACCAACATAAATATATGATACACTGGAGATACTTCGGTTTTGTTGGCGAAAACGCTAGTTTCTGTCGGATGCAAATGGCATAACCCAAGCAAAACCTGCTCCAGACCGGATTATGCTTGGCTAATATAACGATGACGTCATCAACATTTCCCCTGCTTCAAGTTATGTCGCGAAACTCAAAACCTAAACCGTTTATGCTGGATTAACCTTGCTTAATGTGATGTGCGCGCAACTCTGAAGTCCTGTGATGTGGTCTCGGCAATGGCAAGTCTAGAACGCCAACAAGCTTGTTTATTCATAAAAGATCCTAACAAGTCCTACTCACCGACCTCCATTAGGTCGGTGGTCCTACCGCCTAACGATTCCTGCGCTGCGCGCGCACCACAATGTTAACGTTTACATTTATATTTTTTTCACTTCATGCAATGCTCGCTTCGCTCGCTCCGGGGCGTAACCAAGCATAACTAATACAAATTTATCCAAGGCATGCCCTAAAATCGAGAAAAAAATGTTTTACACATAATTTGAAAAAAGAAAAAACATGTCTTGCCACTGAATCGAGCCCGGGCTGCTGTATTAGAAACGCAGCATTTAACCACTGAACCACGAGGCCTACTGAAAGCAATTCCCAGGACAGTAAAGACTTCTATTTGTCATAACCATTGTGATGCACGCGCAGCCGGGAACTCGTCAGGCGGTAGGACTCGTTAGGATCTTTAAAAATATAATATATACCGCCAACAATGTGTCGAGCACTCCCGGCGTACTCCAGGTTTGTGAAAGACTAGAAATGAGCCGCTTTCCAGTTCTCATGTTTTACGCACTTGAAGTACACCGAGAATGGTCCACATCTATTTTTGAATTTCCAGTGCTTTAGGGCATTCTATCTGTCCCCTGCCTTCACATGCACTACCTGATTTTGAAGCTTTATAATGCAGAAGTTGTTAATTATATATAAAATTTTAAATTTTACCCAAACAAGTTAATAATTCAATATGACAACTTACACACATATTTGATTTGAATGAAGAGGATTTTTTAAAAGCCAAAACTGGTTGGTAAATAAATAATATAATGATAAGCTATGTAAATTATTCTGTTTTAATAGACGTTTTTGCAACGGAATTATAAATCAATTCAATTGCAAACAGATGTATAAATACTGCAAACTGGGCTGCAATGCAGGCTCTGGAAAGTAAGAATTGACATTACGCTCGTAACAAAATTACTAATTTTGCCCTGCCCTGGGTTCGATTCTCGTTAGGGTCAAGACACGTTTTCTTTGTTTTTAGGTATGCTTATTTATTTTTTAAATTTGGGTTAGTTTTGCTTAGTTGCGCTCCGGAGCAAGCAGAGGGCCATGCATGAAATGAAATATTAGACATTCTAAAATAGAAAACCAACACCCAATTGTCATAATGCTTTATAACCCTGATCGTTACAGGAGAGTGTTTCGTTCTGCACTGGAAAGCGGCTCAATTCTTAATGGCAGATTCTCGGAATCTCGGAGGAACTTTCAGCTACACCAACTGCAGTTGGTTTACGTCAGTGTAGCTCCACAAAATATTCGTGCAGCAGCGAAAGAAAAAGCCATCTCAAAAATCTCCGCCAGTTCGCCATTTTCCCACCATCCTGCACCAACTTACACCAACAAAATAGTCGGTGGAGAAAGTGCTTCACTAAATGGCACTCAGTGCAAGTGCACCGGAGAAAGAAAAAGGGTTGGTGCAAAAAGTGTACTTAGCACCGATCTCAGATCGGTGGTACTTAGTGCAGGTGAAAAAAAACACTTAATCTGTGAATTAAGCTGCATTTACATTCAATTTGAAGTCAAATTCAAGCTGAAATTTGCCTGCTTGTCATATGGTGACAGCACGTAGCATTTACATTGGACAAAATTCGAAGTTGATTTTGAAGTGCACTTTGAATTTTGTTAAGCTGCTTGCCAAGCGCAAGCAGAAAATAAATTTGTAGGTTATATTATTTTTGTTTATCTTAATAATCTTAATGTTGCTTTGTTCAGGTTAGGTCTAATTTATCTATGGGTTAGATAAATTGCAAATTTGTGTTAGAATAAATTAACATTTGTATCAAACAATTCGCACCCATGTAAAATAAACTTTGAAGGGCCCCACTTTGATGAAAATAATTTTTTTTAAGGTACTGTAATTGAAGAAAACGATTTCAACGAGGAATTGTTCTTAAAAATGATTTGTAATTATCTTGCAATTTACAACACACAAAATAAAACATTCCATACGTATAATTTAGTGTTGTATAGTTCACGACCGAACTAGTACAAAAGATTGAATCCCGTGTGTGAACTAAAAGTTTCAATCAGCTGATTCGAAATGATTCGATCAGTTGACCTAAACTAAAGAGTGATAATGAGAACGAATGAACGAAATAGCCCTAGATCATATATACTAATATGGGATCTAGGGAAATAGCCAAGGCTTTCGCATCGACCGACAGAAATAAAAACCCGGCCCATTCAACTATTTTGTGTTGTTTTGTTTATTTTTATTAATATTTCGATTTTTATTAAAAAATATTTTTAGGAACAACAGTTGTTTTGCTATAAGTTTATTTTTCAAATTACGATTTGTGTTAAAAATATTTTTTAAAGAAAATCCACTTTATGTTGTGTTTGACTGTTTTGTTTTTCTATTTTAAATACGATCTTTATAAGAATCTTTTTTTATTTTTCCTGGCCAATATTTTACTTTATAACAACCATCAAATTTTTATTTATAGGTACGCACCTATTTGTGTCAAAATTGCTTCACTTTCTTTAATCTCGCTCAATCTAACATCTACATTTACTTCGTTTAGCTTTAGCAGGTCAAAATTAACGTAATTAACTAGAAATTCTATATTGAAAATTATATTTGCTTTTTAACGTTCATCCACAAGAATAAAGTTGTTATTTATTCTTGTGGTTCATCGTTGATGAGTGAACTAAATGACCTAAACGAACTAGTCTTTTGAAGCAATCATTTTACTGAACGAGCTTGAAAGATGGAAATCAGCAAAGTGAACTAAATTTCCCAACCGTGTTAGTCCACATGCATACGTGATCACGGATCCGTTGTGCCCACGTGACCAACAAGATCCAATTGTATATCATGAGAGCGACTTGACTCTCCGTCAAGGTCAAAACGGATGAAAGTTGGTTAATTTTAACTTTTTCGGTATACGTATCCGTTTGAGTGTGATGGTTGCGGCTGAGTGACAGAGAGAGATAATTTAAAAATTTTTAATTTTGGCAGTTGCTTAATGACAATGTCAAGTTAATGTTTAGTTGATAAAATTAATGAAAAATAAATACTTAATATAAAATGAAAGAATCTCCATTTCCATCCATAAAGGTTTCGTGCTCCCTCAGTAAAAATTTGTATTTTCTATATTGTCCGGCATATGGGGGTTTAGAATTTTCTTCGTTTATTTTTGCTAAATATGCTACATATGCCAATTTAATTTTTTTTGTAATTGGATTTTTCCCACGCAGTTTTTCTCTTTAAATTACTACACATAACACTCGTAAATAAAAGATAGGTTTCCGAATGCATTTCTAATGTAGGTACCTAGCTAGTGCCTACTTTAAAATTAGGCAAACTTATAACACTTAGTATAATTACGTAACCTTAAAATTCGTTCAATGCATATACTTAAAAAGAATAGAAATAGAAAGTTTATATATATATATGGTTCAATGCAAAGACGAAGAAAGAAGATTCCCTTGTCAAAGGTTCAATGTAAATGACATATTTGCGAATTGCACCTTGATATAAACAAAGACCTTGACTTGGACTTCAAATTGAATGTAAATGCAGCTTTAGGGATGGGCGGGTATTGAAAAAACGGTTATTTTTTAGCCGGTTATTTTTAAAGTCGGTTAACCTACGTCAGGTTAACTGATTGGAAAATAACCGGTTTTATATATAACCCGAGTATACTCGGATATAACCTTTTTATCGACACCGATTACAGACCCTAATCAGTACAGGAACCAAGCCAGATCTTTAAAATAAAAAATGTCATGTTGAAATTTCAAAAAATCTGGAAACAGAGGCATTTTTAATAAAAAAAAGTAATTAAAATTGTACAATGTATATCAATTTTACCATACGTCAGACGTCACAATCTTTGAAAGATATTTAGTTTGGTGAAGCACAGTACGACGACTGCAGGAAAATATGAAAAAATAATATCACAGATACTTGGATATATTTTTTTATCATCTAAACAAATACACGCACTATACTTAGCCAAAATTAATTAAAAAAAAATGAATTTTTCTTATAAAAAACGCAATCAAAACACAAATTGACAACCAGAACTTAGCTAGTCTGCTGCGCGCGACAGCACATTAAGTTACTGGTGATGGGTATTGCGTCACCAATGATGCAGACACATATTTTTGTTCAATGGCCTGCTTTTTGCTATTTCAACCAGAGTATAACAAACCAACATACTCTGATTTTAACAGTCAGTCAATATTATTCGTTTGTTATTTTTTTTGTTGTGAGAATTTATTTTGTTGTGAGCATTGGGGTGCGACGTAGATTGGCCTCCCCGTGGTGCACCCTGGGCAACGTCGTCTCTAATGAGCGACGGCAAAACAATCTACATATTCTTCGGCAACCAGATAATCCTAGGATCTCCTGGTTATAAGAGTATACATGGAAGTCAAAGAGCAAACTAGTCCCTCTAGAGACTCACAGACTAGAGATATAGGAGAAATCCTTCGTATCTGTCAATTAAACGTGGAAGGAATAAATTGGTCCAAATGCCAATATCTGTCAAGACTCGTCAATAAGAACAAAATCGATATTGCGCTTCTGCAAGAAATGCATCTGGAAAATGAGGAGCAAGCCCGTAAAAGACCACAGCACAAATACCAGGTTATGATATAATCGGAATAACATACCACCACACTAATATGCCATAGCAACTTATGCCCGAAACGATATCGACAATGTAAAGCTGGTAGATACTTGCATATTTGAGAACACCCATAAGATCGTCGTAAGTGTTGGAGAAGTCCACGTTGTCAATATCTACAAACCCCCCGTAATCCCCTGGTGCAATGAAATCCTCCAAGCATACCCTCACCCATCGATATATGCAGGATACTTCAATAGTCACCACAGTAATTGAAGATATCGAGAAGCCGATAATAACGGAGAACATCTTCTTGGATGGGCAGAACAGCACAACCTCCATCTAGTGTTGATGCTAAAGAAAGGAACACATTTAAATCTCGTATCTGGAATACAGAGTCAAATCCTGATTTGGCTTTTGTGTCTATACTAACGAGAAATATCAACCCAATATCCAGATGTGTTCTAAAAGAATTTTCCAAAAGCCCGCACCGCCCAGTCATTCTTGAAATGGGCATACAGATCCCCATAATTATATCGTTCCCAAAACCTAGATGGAACTTTCAAAAAGCAGACTGGAACTCTTTCAAAGCAGACCTAGACTCCTAGACAAGTGCCTTGGTTGGATCGCACCTGTAGCCGTCAATTATAATAGATTCGTTGGTGCAGTTATTTCTAGTGCTAAGAAACACATCCCGAGGGGCTTCCGCAAAGAGTATATACCGGGATGGTCTCAGCAAAGTGAACAACTTTATCAGGATTTCGTTGATAGTGGTGACCCAGAGAGAGCTGATGATCTTCTGAGTTCTCTTGACGCGGCTCGAAGGCTAAAATGGATAGAGACCACCACAAATACTGACTTTAAGCATTCGAGCCGTAAAGCCTGGAATCTTTTAAAAAAGCTTGGTGCCAGTCAACCGGTCACCCAAAACCAATCTCCAGTCACAGCGGACAACGTAGCTACCGAATAGTTAACCTGTCGAGGGCTCCTCAAGATCGCCAGCATACAAAAATAATAAAACGCGAACTATAAAGGCGTTAAAACAGTCAAGCTCAGAGTTACCCGAGCTGTCTGGAGAATTTAGTGTCGAAGAGGTGTGTCCGGCGACTCTCAGCCTAAAAGTAGGAAAAGTTCCAGGATTTGATGGAGTCCACAATGAGTTTCTCATCAACTGTGGCCCCTATGCTAGACACTGGTTAACAAAATTTTTCACTGACATTCTAAACACGAGTAGACTGTCTAATGAATTTAAAAGAGCAAACATAATTGCTGTACTAAAACCTGGAAAGCCAAATTCTCGAGCCGACAGCTATAGACCAATATCTCTTCTTAGCTCCTGCTACAAATTCTTGGAAAGACTTATACTGAATAGAATCCAAGACAAATTACTTGCGAACACCCCAATCGAACAAGCTGGATTTAGACCAGGCAGAAGCTGCACAGACCAAGTGATAAGCTTGACAACATTCATTGAATCAGGATACCAGGAATGTCTCAAAACCACGGCTGTGTTCATATACTTAACAGCTGCCTATGATACGGTATGGAGAGAAGGTGTGCTCTATAAATTCCTGAGTGTGATCCCCAGTAGAAAGCTTGGTGGTCTCTTGAACAACATGCTCTGTGCCCTCTGATTGAAAATTCCAAGTGATCATGAATGGCAAAGTCAGAAGTCAGCAATCAGAGAATTCTAAATAATGGCCTTCCTCAGGGCTCCGTAATTGCTCCTGCCCCATTTAATCTATACATTGCTGATCTTCCTGCAACAACTGCTCATAAATTTGCGTACGCCGATGATCTGGCTATAGCTGTGAAACTTAAATCTCGTGATACAGCAGAGAGAATATTATTGGAAAAAGATCTCGAAGCTCTAGATACCTATTAAAAAATGGAGATTAGTTCCAAGTCCCAGCAAAACAGAGTGTTCTTTCTTTCACTTAAATAATAAACAGGCCAACCATGAGCCTGAAATATTCTGGAAAGGTGAACGCCTTAGGTATAACCCGAATCCAAAATACCTGGGTATTACAAAAATTCAAACGAGGAATAATATTCTGGAAAAGTTATGCGGAAATTCATGGGGGGCGACTGCCGAAACTCTGCGATACTCGGCAATGGGTCTCGTCTTCAGCGCGGCTGAATACGGGGCTACGGTATGGATGAGCAGCCACCATGTTTCTAAAGTGGATGTGCAACTCAACAGAAGCATGCGAATGATAACGGTATGCATAAAATCTACTCCAACCTATTGACTCCCAACTCTCAGTCACATTATGCCGCCACATATCCGCCGAAGAGAGGCTCTCCTACGAGAATACAAGAAAATAATGGATAATCCAGAGTTGCCTATCCATGACTATATACCCACTGCCTGCCTAACCAGATTAAAATCCCGACATCCGCCAATCAAGATCGTTCAGGTACTGCAGGAAAGTGATTTCAGGGGCCTCCAGGAATGGGAAGCAGGCTGGAGGGAGGATGTCCCCCCAGCTGCACTCGATTATGTAAACATCCAAATAGAGCTTGCGGGATTCGACTTACCTCGCAAAGTATGGAGTACGGCAAACAGAATTAGAACGGGACACGGTGTCTGCGCAGATATGCTGTATAGGTGGAATAAACAATCCTCGCGCAACTGTGAATGTGGAGCAACCTATCAAACAATAAAACACATATATCAAGACTGCACACTTACGGCTTACCAGGGACCAATTACGGATATATATTCTCTCCCTCCGACAGCGATTGAATGGATAATGAACTTACCTGTTAGTTTGTGATAGATGTTTCTACTTACAAATGCTTTGCTTTTATCTTTTTCTCTATATGTTCTTACACTTATTGTTGTGTGTTGTTAGTGTTTTTAGTTATAATTTTGTGTTTTTATGATATAAGATCATACCATGTATACTATTGCCATACGCTAAACAAACTGTTGTGAGCAATGAAATTAAAATGGCAATTACCGATGTTCGGTTATTGAAAAAAAATCACCGGTTTTCGGCTAACTGGGAACTGGGACTGGTAAATAACCTGATATTAACCAGGTACCCGACAGGAAAAATTACCGGTTATCAAATAACCGGTTCTTTTGCCCAACTCTACTGTAAATGAAATAAATGAAATTGAATTAGAAATGAAATCACATTTTTTCTTAATTCTGAATTAAATTACTCATACTCGTACTCGGGGAAAAAAAGAAATAGTTCTCGGCTCGTACCACGTCCTCGTCTCATCAAGTCATCACCTCTACGTGATACGTGTTTGCAGAAGCAGAACTCACGTTTCTTGGTTTGGTTTTGGTGCAATATTGCAAATACCAAACCCAACAGCAACATTTTAAGCAATTTTTCGCGAGGTTAATCCAGCATAAACGGTTTAGGTTTTGAGCATAATCTAACGTTTTCGCGACATAACCTGAAGTAGGGGAAATGTTGATGACGTCATCGTTAGGTTAGCCAAGCATAATCTGGTCTGGAGCAGGTTTTGCTTGGGTTATGTCATTTGCATCAGACAGAAACAAGCGTTTTCGCCAACAAAACTGAAGTATCTCCAGTGTATCATACATTTATGTTGGTGGGGATAAGTATATGACGTATAAAGGTTAATTCATCATAAATTAGCATAATCTAAACCCAATTCGCGAAAAATCCCTTTTTATCTGTTTCGTTACTTTCGTTATACTTGTTTTCAATTATTACCAAAATATGGTTTTGGATCTTGATTTATTTCGAGCCGACAAAGGTGGAAATCCCGATAGAATCAGGGAAATTCAAAAGAAACGGTATAAAGATGTTGGTCTAGTCGATACTGTAATTGAGAAAGACACCTTATGGAGACAGCTTCGGCATAAAGCTGATAATTGGAACAAGTTAAAAAATGTTTGTAGCAAAGCCATAGGAGACAAAATGAAAAAGAAAGAAGCACAAGGGGATGCTAGTCAGGCAGTTCCCGCAGACGTCATTGCCCTGTTAGAGACCTTAAATGTTGAACTATTGCAAACCCTTACAGTAAATCAGATAAAAAAGGTAAGTTATTATTATTTATCTAGAATTATTATTTTGTTTACATTTACAAGGGGGATGATGCAATGAATAGCTATGCTTTATATGTAAAGTTTTCCCAGATAACACAGACATATCCAAAAGACATCCGTTGGATGTCCTGCGGACGACCACCCAGAAAAACATGAATGTCCATTAGACATCCAGATTAAGTTCTGAGGATGTCCCATGGACATCCATTGTCTATCCCGTTGGCACAGCTCTGGAGCACTTCTGGATGTCCAAATTATGTCCATAATCTACCCATTAACTAACCAGTTATGGAATACTTTTGGACATCCTATGGATGTCCATAAGGCATCTATTTATAGACCATTCATGGAATACTCTTGTACATTCAATGGATGTCCATAAGGCATCTACTTACAGACCATTCATGGAATACTCTTGGACATTCAATGGATGTCCATAAGGCATTTATTTATAGACCATGGAATACCCTTGGACATTCAATGGATGACCATAAGGCACCTATTTATAAACCATTCATGGAATACTCTTGGACATTCTATGGATGTCCATAAGGCATCCATTTATAGGCCAGTCGTGAACAAAATCTGGAAATTAAATAAAAAATGTTTGCTGCTAAACATCTTTATTGAACATTATACATTTATCCAACATATGGAGCCGTATGCCATGTAAACATATTTTGACAAAAACAATCTTAAGATTTTCTTTCTGTATTATTTTTAAGTTGTTGATTTAAAAACAACAAATATTCTGTTGGTTGTTTAAAGTTATTTTTCTCAACCTATATCATCAACATAAATTTAAAACTAAATATTTCAAACAAAAAATTAAATTTAGTGAAAAATAAAATGGACATCATTGCAATTTTAAGAGATTACTTTTTTGTTATAGATCTTTTCTTAAAACTGCCAATACACATACTAAAGGTTACATATAAACCTTAACAAACCTCATGTAATTGGTTGCTATATAGTTTTCTAAATAAATAATTAAAAGATTAACAATCAAATATGATTTTTTATTTTTTTAACAGCTAATACCTTTTGAATAGTTAGAGCCATTTTTCAGATTTTTGGAGTGTAATAAGAACATTAAATTTGTAGATTGTTCCTATTACCCGTGGCACGTTCATATAACAAA
>JAEQML010080950.1:0-11399 GCA_016904865.1 Pissodes strobi | reverse complement strand
CCGACTCCGTTTGTTTGCTAATAAATGGGAAGCACCACTGCCGCTCGCAATTTTATGGAGCCTGAAAAGATTGTTTTGATTGCCTGTCATCCCCAGGCGATCGTGGAAATTTGCGAAAGTCGACTGATTAATTAGGAATTATTATGTAAGCGTTTCTTGACATCTTCGTAAATTGTTCATTTTTATAATGCCTATAATTCGCACACAAATTAAGTGGTAAATTTAAAACCCATGTCAAGTTGAGATGATCATATTTTCATTAATATGAAGCCTGCTCTTGAAATATTTACCGATTCTGGCAACAAGCAGCTTTTTTTTATGGCAGCGGCAGGAAGATCCTATGGCGCTCGACGAGCGGTGTGTGTGCGAAGATGTTGATTGACAGAGTTCTTGAATAGTTGTAGGTTGTAATTAGGGGGAAACAGATGTCCTGGGAGTGAGTTCCACAGTGATGCAGTGCGCCAGACAAAGGAGTTCGTATAAAGCGATGTTCTAGGTGTTTCCAGTTGTACGACGAACTGGTGCGCTCTTGCCGTATGTCGTGACTGTCTGACAGGCGTTGCCAGGGGAGGGATGACGCGGGCCAAATCCTGGGAACATCTGCCGTGAAAGTATCTGTAAAACAGGGACGTCTCGGCCACATGTCTGCGGTGTTCCAGACTATCCAGCTTCCGGGTCAACTCCGGGTCGCCGACGAGACGCACAGCTCTCTTCTGAATGGAATTCAGCAGCTTTAGGGCGTGCTTTGGTGTAGCACCCCAGATGTGTGAGCAATATTCCAAGCACGGTCTTATTTGCGCTTTGTAGAGCAAGAGCAACTGCTGCGGTTTATTCAGTTTTTTTGTTGCGAAATAGCGCACCAACCTTCTGGGAGGCTGATTTTGCGATGTTAGCAACGTGGTCATGTCAGGACATATTGCTGTTGACCGAGACACCCAGTAGTCCGATTGACGAGGACGAATGAATGGTCGATCCTGACATAATGGTGTCAGGACCCGCCGTATTGGCCCTCTTGGTAAACGTGGCTGCTTGGGTCTTTGCTGCATTGAACTGGACCAAATTTCTATCGTCCCAAGTATGAACTTTCTCTAGGTCTTGATTAATTGCTGTAATCTGCTTCTGTCTGCGGTGATAAGTCTCAGTCGCTGATAAAGGTCTTTCTGATCTAAATTGGGAGACAAGGGTACTGTCATCCGCAAAACTGTAAACAGGATTATTCGTTTCGGTCAGCAGGTCATTAATATAGATGAGGAACAGAGATTGTTAAAGTATGGCGCCCTGAGGCACGCCCGCGTTAATGGTGAATGTGTCTGAGATGTGTCCAACAACTGCAACGTGCAGAGATCGGTTCTTAAGAACACTGGCAAACCAGCTGCATAGAGAGGATGGCAGTCACGGCAATTTGTTGAGCAATCCGTCATGCCTAACTCTGTCGAATGCCTTCGAAATATCTTACGCAATCGCTCGAGACTCTTCGTAGTTCTCAATTGCCCTACTCCATATATGAGTGACATAGGCCCCTATATCTCCTGTCGATCTCTCTTTGCGAAAGCCGTATCGATTATCGCTGATTATTCTGTTGTTCTCGAGGTACTTGAGTTATTGTTGATTGACTACACTCTACACGTTCCATGACTTTGGAGATTATGGGAACCAAGGCCATTGGGCGATAGTTTGAAGGCGTGGTTTTCTTGCCTTTCTTGGAACAGGTTGCACTCGAGCGACTTTCCAAGAAGATGTGTAAATCCCTTTTCGGAAAGACACAGAAAAAAATCTGGAAAAAACGGGTCTTAGTTCGTTGGCGCAGTTCTTTAACACGATGGCAGGTATTTCGTCCGGTCCTGATTCCTTTTGCGTATCTAGTTTTTTAAGGATTTTACGAATATCACGATGGTGAAGCTTGACTTCTGCCATGGTAGTGTTGATGCTCGATGTGGTGGGGAGAGCCTTGCCTTGGGGGACGTCTAAGGTATAGTGCGATGAAAACATTTTGGCGAGCATGTTTGCTTTTTCCGACGACTGTCGTCGTCATGCCAGCTGTTGTATCTTGTGGCTGGATTGCGGGGTAAAATCAAAAGAATAATACAGTTTTCTCTTGCATATAGGTAAAATTGCTTTTAGAGAGCAGTGGGAAATGTGATTATCCAATGTCGAAGCCAAATTAAAAATAAGTCCGTATTCATGTATCCAGAATCAGAGATCAGTTTAAGAGTTTCTGGGAGTGCTGAATAGAAAAGCCCCTCCTACATACGTTTCCTGGCAAAGATCAGACCTGAAGGGAACCAAACACCTCCAGCGCTTATGCATATCACAGCAGTAAGCAGTAGTTAGTTACCCTCGTTAGGCGGAAACAATTTTAAACACGCTCCTCTTTCCCTTAGAAGCATAAATTTTATGCAACTTATTAGGCATAGTAGATAACTCGGTCTCGTCTATATTGAATATCTATGAGCAATGTTTTCTCATAGACCGTTTTCATATTATCAAAAAATCTTTTGGCATTGCACTTTGTTAAAACCCATTGCACGGGCTAAACTACATTTCTCCGGAGTTCGCAATGAAAGTGCATTTCTAGCTGGAAAATTCTGTGCCCAATGTTTGCCTGCCATTTTTGTTTCTAAGTTAAACCGTTATGGAATTCTATTCATATTAGCATATTGAAAGGCTAAAGACCTAACGTCCTTCATTCTTAAACCGTAAATTCGAATTTCCAAATCCCGAATAGAGTTTGCCAATTATTTTTCTTGATCTTCCGTGAATATGGGCTTCAATCTACTAAGGCTTGTAGGCACTGTACCATGTAACAACAGAAAAAAAAATAAGAATTATTTTATTGGTTTGAGTCTGTAAAAAATTACCTTGCGTAATATTTTCCTTTGAGTGCATTCATTGATGTGCAACTGATCTTTTGCTCTCGCCTTTTGCTATTCGTTCAGCGACTTCATTCAAGATTTGTTTTTAGGGTCCTCTCGACGGGTACCGCTCTGGCATACGTATATCGCTTTGCCTTAATGGCGATATCTATTTTTGCGTGTTTTGGGTTTAAACCACCATTTGGATGTTAAGTCCTTGTTGTTATCATTGGCTTGATGTGGCGTAGCAAGTTTGGAGAAGTCAGTTTATGATTTGAAGTGCTTTGGAGTTGCATGAACCGTACATAATAATATACTAATACTGGTATTTATTTGGAGAATATTTTAAGATTAAGAATACCTACTTCATGTTTTGTAAGTAATATCATTTAGCTATATGTAAAGCTGTATTTGGCAAATTTAGATTTTCCAGAGATTGAGTGATTATACACATGTTATTTTATATCCTTGCGGCATAATAAAATTCATGAATTTTAAACCATGTGCGCTACTTAAAATATTATATTTTTTCTGAATATGATCCAGCAGCTTTAGGGTGTGCATTGGTGCGGCACCTCAGATGTGTGAGCAATATTCTAAGCACAGTCTTATTTGTCCTTTGTAGAGCAAGAGCAACTGCTGCAGTGTGTACAGTTTTTTGTTGCGAAATAGCGCACCAAGCTTCTGGGAAGCTGATCTTGCGATGTTAGCAACGTGGTCATGCCAGGACATATTGCTTTTGACCGAGACACCCAGTAGTCCGATTGACGAGGACGAATGAATGGCCGATCCTGCCATAATGATGTCAGAGCCCGCCGTATTGGCCCTCTTGGTAAACGTGGCTGCTTGGGTCTTTGCTGCATTGAACTGGACCAAATTTTTGTCGCCCCAAGTTTGAACTTTCTCCAGGTCTTGATTAATTGCTGTAATCTGCTCCTGTCTGCGGTGATAAGTCTCAGTCGCTGGTAAAAGTTTTTCTGATCTAAATTGGGAGAGAAGGGTACTGTCATCTACAAAGCTGTAAGCAGGTTTCGCGAATAGATGAAGAACAGAGCTGGTGAAAGTATTGCACCCTGCGGCACGTCTGCGTCAATGGTGAATGTGTCTGAGATGTGTCCATCAACTTCAACGTGCAGAGATCGGTTCTTAAGGAAACTGGCAAGCCAGCTGCAGAGAGAGGCTGGTAGTCCGAAGGACGGTAGTTTGTTGAGCAATCGGACATGCCAAACTCTGTCCAATGCTTTCGAAATATCTAACGCAAGTGCTTGTCAAATTTGTCTGTAGTGGTTAAGAAAAGATGAGGCGAAAGCACTACTAAAAAAATAGAAAATTTAAAGTTTATCTTTTTACTTACATTTCAAAGTAATTTTTTTGAATACGTTAATTTACTTTCAAAAAATTTACAGAGCACTGAAATCGAAGTTGGTCAAGCAACAGATTTAATTGTTAGTGTTGCCTACATGGTATGATTGAGGGGCCCCGTAAAAATTCTGGGGGGGGCCCAGAAACATTTTGCACGCCACTGCTAGTGACATCGTTCAAGAAATCCTAACGCCTGAGATGGGCTGGCTATGTTCAGGCTAATAACCGTCTTGCCAAACTAATCTGGGAGGAAGCCCCAAATACCTTTAGGACAACCACGTTTACGATGAAGAGACAACATCCGGGCAGATCTAACAGCAGTGAACTTACCTACAGACCCAACTCTCATGGATGACCGAGTGAAATCGAAACAAATTTTGCAGTCAGCCAAGACCCACCCCGGGTTGTAGCACTTCAAGAAGAAAAATCCCAGTAATACTAGCAAAAAATTCAACACTTGGATATTTGTTTAAAACTTTGGTGAAGAGCCCCTTCACCTACTTCATCGGATGAGCCGCTACCGTGAATTGAAAATTATTTCCATATGAGAGTGTTTTGGTAATTAGCCCCAGATTCCCAGTTATAGAAATAAAGATGTCTCTTTTCAACAAGTATTGTCCCTTGGTATTCGCTTGATATTTTTTTATTTATTTCAAACTTCGATCACCTCCATCGGTGGCATACGATGTATGATACTACCAAGTAGAGTCACTAAGTCATTCGTCAGAGATGATGCCACTAAACTTGCTTGTTTGATCCATTGCCTGTTACCAACGGAGATGACATGACCGAGGTAAACAGTGTTTTGGCAACTATGGAAAACGACCTTTGATATGAATATGATAAAATCGAAAATCTAATTAAATTTAATTAAGTTAAGTTTGAGTTCCCAATAATGTTTTCCGAACAAACAGCACAATCCTTTCATTCCTTTACTTCTTTTATCTTTCTGAAAAGAGCGCCTTGCCGTCGTCCGTGTCTCAACCTCGGCGGGGGATTAAAACGGTGCGACATGGTTTCGACATTACGGCGATTGGCGGGGACGGGGTGACGTCGGTTGCCCACATATCTGTTGCAGCCTTCGACGGACAGACCCGGTCGATGGGCTTTGCTCCACTCGCCTTTATCTGCGAGCGAGGGATAGCACAGGATCGGAATATCTTCGAGAAAGATGATGCTCGTTATGTACGTTACTTACCCAAAATTTTTGGCAGATCTTTAAATATTTTTGTGCTATGCCTGACCTGGTGCTACGACCGAAGGACTACTTGCATTCTAGGAGAGAAACGCTGGAGCTTTTAGCAAAATACAAAGCCACTTGTAGTTCGATTCTGCTACTAGCCGGCTTGAGCACTAGATGAATCGTGTCTGGCAATTACAGGTTCTTTCGAACCACTCCATCGATGGCCATGAAATCACTCCTAAAGTAACCTCTTCTCTACATCCACCTGGAGTAGGGTTGCCACCCGTTCTTCCGCCGTAAGGACAGTCCTTCATGAATGGCTAACGTCCTTCCGTTCTTCTTTCCTAAAAATTGTCCTTCACATTGACAAATTTTATTTAAATGTAGCTGCAATGTTGGAACGTGGATGTTGAGCCATGCCACTGCACTTTTACTTTATTCTTGGTTGAGTCAACACGTGTTGGGTAATGGCTCATCGTCGCCATTTTGGGAGGGGGACACGTGGCAGTCGTTTAAATACCGTTTAGGCTCCACGAGGGAGAATCGGACGTTCTAGCCAGAGTACCGTGTGCCTTTTCAGTTTTTATTAGCCAGAATAAATACCCATTCAGGCCGGTATCCAGGCCGAAGGCAGCCGTATGTTCCCGAGGGACCATTATTTCTGTGAGTTCATAGCTTAGTTTTGTGCAAGAATGGGGAATCACTAGGGGCACAGGCCCGTCATACTGGAGGTTCCCACGTAATAGGCCCCTCTAACTGGAATAACGTGTAACACAAGCAAAAGGGTAGCTCTGTCTATGTCTAGGTGCCGGAAGAGGGGGTGCTGGCAATTGCCTCGTCGCAAAGCCTTGAAACAAGCACGAATATAAGCCGTATCACCGACGCCGAACGCCGAGAGTGCAGGCGATAGTACATCCACTCCACAGTTCCCTTTTAATGGGCGGAGCAAGGGAAAACTCATGGCCATCCGCTCGCTTCAGGGGTACAACCAACCAAAACTAACCCAAGTTAACCCAGGGCATGCTTAAAATCAGTTCTAATCTATAGCAGAAAAATTTACTCGCTTTGTTTTTACATTTTTCAAATTCTATAAATTCTGTCACTTTTGTGCATTCCTGTTGGTTTAATTAAGACCCATAAGGGAACTGTGGTGTGAATGTACTTTCGCAGAATCCAGTCCACCGAACGTTTCCCTTATGCTTGCTATGTTGATTAATAATAATTTGAAACTAGTCCGTTAAGAAAACAAAGTTTTGTGATAAATTTTGGCTATTTATAACATTTAGTCAGTTATAAATAGAAGATACTGTATTGTTTGGTAAGTTATTTTGATTCCATGGCTTGTGTTTTTTTGGCTACGACAAGAGCAGGGCTTTGCCTTGGACCCTTGGACTTACAATAATTATACACGAAACAGTAATCAATGATATATGTTGTTTGCCGTAGATTGAGGAATAGTACAAAATTGTCTAGTTGGGAGTTGGTGTTATTCCTTGGTGTACGTTATTAATTATTAGGCTGCACGCATTGCATACTGCAACTGCATGGTGGTTGGTATATTTTCTTTCATAGCATATTATAACATGGAAAACGATGATAATATTCCCGATCCCGGTTATCATTCCTGTCCCTGATCTATGTAAAACTAATGATGTAAGTAAAATTATATTCACTATATCCTACTTATAAAACCTTTTTTTCGAAAGCTTTAAAATGTGCATTTTAGACACAAGAAAAGAGCCCCAACACGCCCTCATGAAAAAAAGGTTTGCCTATTACAATAAAACATGGGAAAATAACCTCTCGTGGTTACAGCAAGGAAGAACAGCAGCAGCAGCAGTTTGTAAGACTTGTATGGCAACAATTAATGTTAATTCCATAAGGATTTCTGCTATTAAGAGACATTCCTTACATAAAAAATGGAATGTGCTGGAAAATCAAAAAGGGTAAACTGATGTCATATTAATTGAGTTATGTAAAATATATCGTACACTTTGGCATAATCAGTCATATTGTCGCGACAGGTTTTAGCCGTAAGCCACGCCTTGGTTAGCGTACAGGAATATAGCTCAGATTTTTTTAAAACAATAACAACGTCTCTTGGTCGAAGACTTAATAAGAAAACATTAGCAATGTCTATTGGTTAGAAGCGTAATAAGATTATATTATAATCGATTACTAAGATGCGCATGTTCTCTCGATTTAAGTGTATTTATAAATTGTTTATAGGTCTTTGGTCACTGTTTTATGAATATAGTTTGTCTTAAGAGTTTGTGTTGTGTTTTATTTATAGTTAGCTTTTCAAAATTATCTTTCTCAGAACTTTGACAAATTTATCATAGATTCGACTTTTACTATTGTGGATAGGTGACTCCCGAACTTCGTGACCATGTGATCAAGCCAAGCTCAGGTTAGGGTGAGAAGAAAATAATAGATTAGAACCTTAAAGCGCACATGTGGATAGCACAGGAGCTGGTTTTAGGTGAGACATATAGTCTGCCGAACTGATGGTTTGCTTGGTTTAAATTTGGATAAAACTTTAGATTCAGATTCAGATTCTTCTATTGCTTTAGATCCAAATGCTTTAGTATCGCTGCACTAGGTCCAAATGCTTTAGAAAAAGTTCTCCATCTAATAAAAACTATAATCCAAAGTTATTTTTTTTCAATTCAACTAGATGCCTCAAATAGAAATAACTGTTTCCTACATCAGTTCAGCTTTTTACACCACAGGACGACTTGCAAAATTATTTGCTAGATTTTGCTGAAAATTCTAATAAAACTGCACAAGGAATGTTTAATATGGTAGAAAAATGACTTCAAACACTAAAATTAGATTTTAAGTATGTGTCAGCATTAAGTGCTGACAATAGTGTATTTACCAAAATGAAAGAAACAAATCAAAAAATATTAAAAGGGAACTGCCATGCGCATATTATCCATATTTGCGTTAAGTATGCCATGTAATATTTATCCATGATGTAGAGAACCCAATTTTAAAAATTTCAAATTCTGCAACGCGCAGAGACGAATTGATATCCTTTCATGAATTTGTAAATTGCCAATGGAGAGAATTACTTATGTAGGAATTCGTTAGCTTTCACTTTTTCTCTGTATTGATTTTAGAAAACTTTACAGCAATTAAAAGCTATGTTTCAAGCTTAGATGAATGTCCAATCCATATTAAAAATTTAATTCAAATTAATAACGAGGATGCGGTAGTCAGAGAAGTAGAAATTTATTTATTTTTTCGTCATAATTTTTTTTTTGAGTAATAATTAAGAAAATCGAATCAAATGAGACTTCGGTTCTTCTTCTGCTGTTGCCCTATTCGTTGGCCCCGAACGTTGGCTATTAATAAGGCTATTCTAATTTTATGCACGGCATTCCTAAACAGATCCACAGACGACAATCCAAACCACTGGCGCAGGTTGTACATTCATGAATGTCGTCTTCTTCCTGGTCCCCTCTTACCATTTACCATGCCCTGCACAATCAGCTGCAGCAGGCGGTTTTTACCGTGTCTTATGATGTAGCCAAAGTACTCGAGCTTCCACCTCTTCACTGTAAAGATGACTTCCTTCTCTTTCCCCAGTCTCTGTAGAACTTCCGCGTTGGTGATGTGGTCCGTCCAGGGTATTTTCAACAGGAATGCGCCGATACACCCACATATCGAAGGATTCCAGTTTCTTTAGGGTGGCCTCTGTTGTGGTCCAAGCCTCCACCCCGTAGAACAAAACAGAAAAGACATAACACCTTACTAGCCTTAGTTTTAGTTGTAGAGAAATATCTTTGCTAGTGAATAGTTTATTCATGTTATTAAACGTAGCTCGAGCCTTTTCTATTCGTGATCGTATTTCCTATGCCTGGTCCCATTTCGCGTTAACCGTGGTGCCGAGATATGTGTATGTTTCCACCTGATATATGTCCTGACCATTTATCGTCAGATTCATTGGAGGATGTTGACTTTTGCTAATGATCATCCATTTCGTCTTTGATGTATTCAGAAAGAGTCCATATTCTTCACTTGCCGAATATATGTTTTGCATCATTCTATGTAGTTCTTCATTGTCATTTGCTATTATTAATGTGTCGTCCGCATACCTCATGTTGTTAACCGTTTCTCCATTTATTTTGATGCCGTCTGATGTTTCATCTAGAGCTTTTCTGAAGATTTCTTCAGAGTATATGTTGAACAAGAGCGATGATAAAATGCAACCCTGTCTCACTCCTCTTCTGACAGCAATTCCGCTGCTGAGCTGGAGCCAAACCCCAAAAAATAAAGTAGGTAACTACTTTATTTGTTGTGGTTTGGCTCCAATACATATTAGCGATTATACGGATATCTTTGCCATCAATACCGGTGTTTCTGAGAACCTCGATAAGTTTTCGTGTTTGACCTTGTCAAACGCCTTGGAAAAATCGATAAAGCAGAGGTGTACGTCTTTGTTCATATCTCTGCATCTTTCGATGAGAACCTGCAAGCTGAAGATCGCTTCCCTTGTGCCCCGTACATTACGGAAGACAAACTGTGTCTCGGAAATCTTCATTTCACATTTCGTATATATTCGGTTTTGTATGATTTTTGTAAATATCTTCGGTAGGTATGGTAATAAAGGTTGATTGTAGCCATTTCTCAGGAATCTCCCGTCTATTATATATGTTATTGAAAAGCGTAGTAAGAATATCATGAAATTGGTTACTACGGTTATAGGCTTATATTCTGAAATGCAAAATTTAGAAAGACACTTAGAGGATAAATTTTATGATTTTGAAGCCAAAGGAGATTGAAATCTTTAAACGTAGAAAAGAAAGATAAACTAGAAAATGGATTCAATCTTTTTATAGAAAAAGTTTCAAAATATAGATATTAATAAACGATTTGAATTCTCTGAAAAAAGTGCCAGTGCACAGTTTCAAAACTCAATTTAAAAAAATGGATTTACTTCAACACTGGCTTTCAAAATATTTTTTCTCTGTTGAAAATGTTGAAAAGACAGTCTCAAAATAGATTTTCGACACTAATAGAAGTTATGAATTGTTGCAACTTGCTTGTGAAGAGTATAAAAACTACTCAACACCACAAAAGTGGCATTATATTTTCCAAGAAATAGCAGACGTTCCCAACTTTTTTTCTCTGGTTTCGAGACAAGTTCTGCTTTTTCAGAAATGCATTTTTTTCAGTACATGGATTAAAGTGAGGAGATGAAAGAAACATATATTAATTGGAACTCATTCGGGGCGAACTGTTGATTAATGTAAACTTTAAAGAAAATTGTCAGCAATTTTTTAATTTAATTAAAAACGATTACAAACTTTTAGATGTAGCTAAGTCAAAAAAAATACACTTTTGAAAAGTAAATAATAATTTTTTTTGAAGGTTCAAAACATCCAAAAACGTTAATTTTGATGCTCAAAATGAACATATTTGGGCGTGGCACCTGAAAAAAAATGTTCTGTCCTCATTGCCTTATCACAAAAGATGGCAACCCTACCCTGGAGTGGAGTCAAATATGAACTTATATAAGCAGCTGCCAACATGCCTCAGGCATGTGACATGTTGTTCACCAGCATCATTAAGTATATTTATTTTCTACCTGACCTGGTGCTACGACCGAATCGAATGACAGCTTGAATTCTATGAAAGAAAGCCTGGTAGTTTTTAGCAAAAAAAAAATCACATGTAGTCTGATTCTGCTACCAGTCAGCTCTACTTGAGAACTAGATTAGCCGTGCCTGACAATTACAAATTTGTTCATACCATATCATCAATGGCCATGAAGACACTCTTATAGGCACACCTTCTCCACATCCCCCTGACCACTAGATCAGATGGACAACATATAGACTTATGGGTCTAATACAGATTTAATCATACCATGCCATCGATGGCCATGAAGACACACCCAGAGTCACACCTTCTCCACATCCCAATAGATAGAGGTCAGATGAACAATGAAAAAACAATTTGATTGGCTCAAATGCGAACGCACTTGAATCAAT